>JBBHKE010002603.1:33030-93790 GCA_037447655.1 Zygnema cylindricum | reverse complement strand
AATCGCGAGAACGTGTTCGCACATATTCAGGCCGTCGAATATGTGAACACACACTTTCGCGGCTACCCTAAAAGCATGGGAAACTATATCGATTTCTTAACTCTAACAGCGATTCACGGTGTACTTTAAACCTTTTTCTAGAAATTCCGTACATTACATCCGTACACTCCATTTCGTACACGAAAAGTATACGAAATTTACGAAAAGTTCAAAAAATCCTAAAAAGAATGCATAATCGTAAAAAAATCAAAATTTTAACGAATGAAACCTCTATGAAAAATACGCTTGCTGGGTTCATTCTTTCACCAGATTCGCAAGATGTACGGCTCACATGTTTGTGACGGAATGTCGACACGTGGAGCCGGTCTTAGGTAGCCGAAGAAGTCAACGGACTTTAGTGCGCTTCACATGTCAGAAAATTACTGAACTGTAGTTCGATCTATGTCATTCTGTTACAGTGAGGTTCCCACCAGGAGAAAAGTGAGGCTGTGTACAGAATTACGTACTATTCCGTACAATGTGGTACTGTTTGTTTGTTTTTTTTTTTTTTTTTTTTTTGAACAACAACATGAGAGAAGGTCCGGCACCACAACCGCCTTTGGACAAAGGTGGATGCGAATCCTCCAGAAAATCTCTGCCGGAACGAATCGTGTCAGGCTCTTTTTGTCTTAAGTTGGACTCGAAAAAAACTATGAATATAAAAAATATATATCTTGTCTCTGTGTCAGGCTCTTATTCCTTTAAGCTGGACGCGAATGCATATATTCGACATATGGGGATTCTTGTCTTCGAAGCAGTCTTAGGGTGCATCTCCATGTGCCTAAGTAAGGGTTTTTCCCTGTCGTTTTCCGGTAAAATTTAGAGCCGTACCGCGTAAGCTTCTGCCGTACAAAAGAGAGAAATACATTTTGCGTCATCATCGAATATAGAATGTACTACATGTTGTCGTTTTGTGTTCTTCGACCCACGGCCACGCCAAAAAACGCCATCTTCAAACTTTTCTTTAAAAACAGGGACGATGTGTTTTAAAACAAAGTATGTTCGAAAAGCAAATAGGAACACGTATTAGCACGTGTAAAAAAATTTACAAAAACTTCAAAAGAATTCAATCGACGGCGAAAGGTACACTATTCGTTATATCTTGTCCGTTTGCGTTCAGGTATGACGAGGCAAAGTACACAATTTGTTTAGTTTTGTTCGTTTGCGCCGGGTACGGATTTTATTTCGCCAGGGGTCTCAAGATTCCGAACGTCGAGCGCTGAAGCGACGCAAAGGCAAAATACATCTTCTTCAACCGTGAAAGGGCACAGGCTGGAAGGCGGTACGTCTACAATGTCACGAAAATTCATGCGACGTCACAAGCTGCTACAAAAAATAACGTGCGTCATCACAGATTGTAGACGTACGTCTACAATGTCACGAAAATTCATGCGACGTCACAAGCTGCTACAAAAAATAACGTGCGTCATCACAGATTGTAGACGCTGACAGCCGTCACGGGCAATGTCAGCGTTTACAATCGTCACACGCTTAAGTTACCAGCCGTCACGGGCAATGTCAGCGTATACAATCGTCACACGCTTAAGTTACCAGCCGTCACGGGCAATGTCAGCGTATACAATCGTCACACGCTTAAGTTACTAATTAACTATGTCTTTGTTACACATAAGGACACCCGAAATCCGGGTCTGCCGGATCTGCGATAAAAAACAAAGTTTTTTCTCTAATTTTCAAGTACATGGAGACGCACCCTTAAAGTCTTTCCATCCGGCTCTGTTTTTTGGCCTGCACTTAGGGGAGGTGGCGACTGTCCAGTCAGCTATAGAACGTGTCGAATTGCTGCACCAGGATCGTACAGATTCGTGGGAGAATGTACTTCTGTACGGTACCACCGACACGTGGTAAAGGACATCTGCCTTCGTACAAATCCTCCAGAGAATCTTTGCCGAAATGCATCTTGTCAGACTCTTGTTGCCTTCCCTCCCGCCCCTCCGAGTTTTGCCATAGGATCTGACAGTACGGCTGCACACCATCCCAAAAAGACAAAAAACAAGTACATCGACACGTCACCTTCCACGTTGTGACTTCAGTTCCAGTTTGACGTCGAAACAAAAAGCATGTAGGAACATCGTAATAACGACAAAAAAAATTGGGACCATATCCTGGCGTCGTACAAAATTAGCGACATAAATATTATCGGATCTTATTATCTGATTTGTAACAAGAAGGCAGAAGATTTAAGACCGCCCGATCCTTTCCAATTTCTCTCTACTTCTCCCTTTTCCTCCCTCCACTTTCCCTCACCCTCCCCTTTCTGTTTATTTCCAATTAATCCCTGGTTCTCCCTTCCCCTATAGCCCTTGTTTTCCCCCTTTTTTCCTTAATCCTTTTTCTCTTCCCCACCCCCGTTTTTCCCCATTTTTTCCCTCTTTTTCCCTGAATTTCCCCTTTTCCCCCTTTTTCCGCCTTTTTTCCCCGTCCACTCACTGCCCTATATTCCCTTTTTATTCCACCCCTCCCTCCTTTTTTCCCGTTTTCTCCCTCCCCCCCCTACTTTTTCCCATTTTTTTATCCAATCTTTCCTTTCCCCCACCCCTCCCCCTCCACCTCCCTCTCCCCCTCCCCCTCCCTCTTCCCTTCCCTCTTCTTTTTTTCCCATTTTCATAACGACATTTTTAGTTTCCTTGTACGTTTAAAGGAACCGAAGAAAGTCTTCCTGAATTCAAAAACCAAACCTACCTACTCAAACAATCATTAGAAAAAGAAACTGCCACGTGTCTTTTTTCTTGCGAAAACCTTCGAAGGCGACGAGTGCGCAGCCATGGCGGCCGCGAGGGCCATAATGATTACCTTGCTGCTTTTCGTTTTCCACGTGGCATCCGCATGGAGGACAGCCATGGATGTAGGAGACAGTAAGTTCCACTTCTCACCGGTCACCTCTTTACCAATAGCTTGATTTACGTGTCTGCCTCCGCACGTGCGAAGAATCGATCTGATTTGCTCTCGTGGATCCTATGTCATTGCTGGTGCTGCAGGGGCGGGGCTGGAGGCGGTGAAGGGGGCCATCACGAATAAGGAGAAGTTTCCCACGATCCAATGTGCATCTAATCCTTTCCTCTGCAATATTATGGGTCGCGTGACTCACATGTGAGTGATCATCCTCGCGTGCGCTCCCCGCTGCGATGAACCTGCACTGCATTTCGTACTGAAAACCGCACTGAAAACCGCACTGAATTTGTATGCACAGGCCGTGTGGATTTTTTTGCTGCAATGTGCTTTCACGAGGGTGCTTGGTTGGCGAGGCTAAAGGGGGCAGAGGGAGGAAAGCAGAGAAAGGGGTGTGCGAAAGAGGGAGAGGAGGAGAGAGAAGAGGGAGACAAAGGAGTTTTTTGAATATAAACGGGAGGGTTTTACAGATATCTCTTTAAGCATGTGAAAGGGGGGGAAAGGGGGAGAGGGCGAAAAGGGGAGAGGGGGCTGCTTAATGGGATAACGTCGAAAAGAAGGCGGTACATTGTTTCAAGTTATGGAGAAGGAATAGAGGCACTTGTTTGGTGTAGATAAATGGTTGAGAGTATTAGAAAGATGGGGTAGGGGGGGGTTGGGGGAAGGGAGAACTTGAGGGAACTCGTTCAATCAGGTTGGTAATTAGGTGCATGTTATGTGGGAGGAATATAGGGATTCGATTAAAAAGTCATGAATAAGGAACGGGGTGAGAAGAAAATCATTTGACAATCGATGGGAGGCCATGCAGATATTTAAATTATGGTATAAGATTGCAAGGGAGCATTGCGGCGGAGATAGGCTATCTCACACAGCTTAAGGAATTGTGAGTAGACATGGGGGGGTGGATTTAATCCTTTTCATATGGAAAAAAATAGAAGCAAATGATTTATAAATACGGTAAATACCAATTGAGATTCGTATTTCGTATTATATATATATATATATATATATATATATATATTTTTATTTCTGTTTTTCAAAATGCAACGGGGTAGGAGAAAAACATGATTTTTTTACCATATGTGCTTTTTAAAAGATCATAGGTTGTAAATGTACCAACCCGTCCTGTTGAATTGAAAAATCCATAAAAAAAGTAAGAAACGAAAATGGAAAGAGTTGTATTATTTGACTCTTTAATATGATGGAGAAAAGTGGACAAAGATTTATTGAAGAGTGGTGATGTAAGGAGGTTGATAGAAGATGGTTGTTTTCAAAAGGAGACGCTAGAGATTTATTTAACAATCAGCAAAAGAAACAAATAATTTCAAATCTCATTATCCACTTTGGTTGTCCGAGATGGAACATGTCACATAACCTTGCATTGCACATTTCAGTTTGTAAAAAAATGTGGTGAAGAGTGTCAAGTATTTACAAGTAGAAATCAGTAATTCCTTTTCAAGATTGTAATGTTAGATAATAACCCTTCAAATATGTATTGTAACAGTTTATATCTATTTTCTAATTGTATTATTTTCCTGTTCAAAGAATCTAGAAAACATATAAAAGTGGGGGTAGGGTTGATGTGTTGGATGGCAAGGTAGATATCTTGAGAACAACCAACTGAGTGGAAGCATTCCATCGACCATCGGTCAATTGACATCTCTCCTCTATATGTAAGATCAATAATAGATAAACACGTACAAATGTGGGTGTAGTTTCGAAAGAGGGAGAAGGAGAGGGAAAGGGAGAGGTAGAGGAAGAGGGAGAGGGAGACAGATAGTTACTATAAAAGTACATCTTACATCCTTTCTTTACCACGAAAATGACCTTTTTCTTAGGTTTGGACAAATGGAAAATGAAACAACGGCTAGTAAAAGGGTCAACAGGGGTGAGGCATTCAAGTTTGTCTTAAAGAGAAGTTGTCTTTAAATTAAAAGCTATTTCATCATTTATTTGTGTTTGCAAAAGTCAAACTCGTAATGTTGAGTTAAATATTTCAATGTGTGAAAAAAAAATGTGCGAATGTCCAAAAATTGCAATGGAAATTATTTATTGGCGGTGTTATCTAGTCGTCGGGGTCAGTGTGTTGGCGATACTCGGGGTCGCAGGTATTTGTATAACAACCAATTTAGTGGAAACATACCATCGTCCATTGGTCAACTGACAAGCCTCCAAGTCTTGTAAGACTTTTATCTCCCCAAAGCAAATTGTAAAAAAAAATAAAATTGTTCATAAAGTGGTATAAAATTGTTAGCTCAATGCTAATGAATGCGCTGGTATACTTTTTCCCTTTTGAATTTATAAAAACTATGAGAAAAACTATAACAAAAGAAAACAATGCAATTTAAAACTCTTTCAATAATAAAGGAATTACATTTTGGTAAGAATGTTGATTAATGCTAAACATGATTGGATCTCCGTTTAATTTATTTGACATTAATTTGTTTATTTTTATCATTTTTGAATCGTATTATTAAGTTAAGTTTGTGGGGTCGAAACATGGCTTAAAAATTTTCGTTATACATTAAAATTTGAGAAAAGAGCGTAAGCACCGGTAAAACTCATCATCTGCCATTGGTGTTCTTTTGAAAAGTATTATGGTAAATAATGTGTACTTTTATATGCCATCGAGTTCATTTGGGTGATTATATCAATATAGACATTTTTTTCCAGCCGATACTTACTAGATAGAACTTGTGTGGAGGGAGGGTTGGTGAGATAAGGATACATGGAGTTATAGATGGTTACATAACAACCAGTTGAGCGGAACTATTCCGTTGTCCATTGGTGAAATGAAATCCCTCGTTACATTGTAAGATCAATTATTGATACATGCAATCAAAAGTGGGTGTAATTTTGATTGATAATAGGTCTAAAGAAAAAAGGCTGATTTCTAAGATTGAAACATATGTTGGAACATATTTAGTTATGTGCTATGGGGGAGGATACCACTCAAAGGGATGGGGCAAGTTGAGATTGCACCTCTTAGAATGAGGGAGGAAAATTATAATGTATAAAGGGATCAGGTAAGGAAGTGGTGCAAGGAGAGAGGATTCGAGGTGAGAAGGTAAGAGAAAGTAAAGAGAGTGCGAGTGCGAGTGCGAGGGCGAGGGCGAGGGCGAAGGCAAAAGCGAGAGAGAGGGAAAGGAAAAGGGAGAGAGAGAGGGAGAGGGAGAGCGAGAGGGAGAGGGAGAGAGAGAGAGAGAGGGAGAGGGAGAGGGAGAGATAGAGGGAGAGGTGTTGAAATTACTAAATTTATAGGGTATTTTCTAGGTCTAAATAAATCAATAAAATAGGAAAATGAAAAGGACGGACAACCTGCCTCTACCTCCTCTCTCTAGCCACCATAATTGTTGTAGTCACTAAAGGATAGAGAGGGTGGTTGAGCCAAGGCTGCCTTAGCTTTACAAGCACGACTAAAGAGTGACATAAGTCACTCTCAATAAAAAGTTGAGTACGGCAAGACTCGAATCTCCGACCGGCAGAGCGAGGCGTAGCCGTCAGCTCTAACCAGTCTGTCGTAGAAGTCCGTTACAATACATGAGGTGTGATATTTATTTAAACAATGTTTAGATAATCTATTCCAATTAACAGAATTACGGATAGAATGCATAGAGATTCATTAAATATACGGTACAACATGTCACACACGAAACAAATGAACCGAACATTTGTTTCGACGGCTAATAGTGAAAGGCGGTTTGAATCTGACGGCGCGTCTCATCGCCGAGATCCCGGATTGGCTGCTTTGGCTGTTTTCGGACATAACATGACCTGGCCCCACGTGGTTAGATAACATTGAGAAGCAGGAATCTCGAAAGCATAAAGACGAGTGAGACGAAGAGACGCGACCATCCAATGGCCTTGCCGTATATAGGCCGTAGAGATAGTACATCGGCCGTAGTACCTTTCTGTACTCTACACTGGTGTGATTCGTTCGTATGTCAGTAGATAGGGGTTGTGAGAGGGGTTTAGGACTTAGAGGATTTAGTAGGTAGGCACCTCTCTCTTCTGGAGAGTTTTGTATAAACTTGGCATCTTTGCCGCCTTATAACTTATTGCTTGGTTGGCCGTTTTCAGTGATTTTTTTTTGCTACGGACTCAGGGGAGTCCAAGATGCAAAAGGGTGCAGTCAAATTGTCAATTTGTTTGCTTGGGCAACAGTGGTTGTTGCTAAAAGTGGGTAAGTTAAAAAATACGTAGAGGCTTCTTAAATTCGGTAGTCGAATGGAGGACACAAAATTGCAGGTTATGGGCCCACCCTCTAGGGTGCCCATCGTCAATGGATCTCGGTCCATCTATTGGGAAGCCATGATGATAAGGCTTTTTGGGAAAAACGATAATAGGGAATTGTCACTGGACAAGTGAAATGTCCACCTCAAGGAACTCCACCAAGGTTTGGTGGAATAAGGTTTTTTGCAGCAGCATATGCTGTAGCAGAGGAGGCCGATGATGGGAACAACAGTTTGTCTGAAAAGGGGAAAGAGAAGGAGACGCCTCTTACTTCTATTGCCTTTATTACCACGGCACCCGGAGCGGCGGCCGTGAAGACCACGTCGAACAATATCAAACGTGGGAGGACATCAAAATGGCTGCAAAAAAATTCATTCTAAGACACCTCACTCAGGCTTTGGCAACCCCCCTCCTTCACATTTACAAGGCCGAGGAGTTCAAGGTGAGTTTGGTGGAAATCTATAGAGCAGGTACTAGTCAGGAGCTCTAGTTGGCTGAACAAAAGTTAGGAAATTATACTTACAAAGGGGGAAAGATTTTAGACTACTGTAATGATATCTCTTCTTTATATATAGAGATGGAGAGTGCTGGGGAGACAGGTACAATGAAGATGAAAGTCACACTCTCATCATGAAGTTACCTGACGAGAATGAAAACATAGTGTACCGAGTACAAGAAATGTCTATCAGTTCATGGAAGTGAAACACAGTGGTCTGGATGATACTTGTGCAGGAAAACACAATTGAGATTAGAAGAGGGGAAAAGAGCATCCAAGCTCTAGCAAAACGAGCAAACCGGTAGGGGAAGGATCCGAAGAAAATGTACAAAGGAAAGAGAGATCAATCTGGAGGACCGAGGCCCCCATAGGGTCTTTCTCATTTTTGCAAAAAGCCAAGACACTTCATAGTGGATTGTGTCAAGCTATCGGTGCCGAGGCTCCAAAAAAACCGTGGAGGGGGTTCTTCCAGAGGGAAAAAGAAGGCACTTGTGGTCACAAAAGTGAAAGGAGAGATTGAGGACGAGTCTTCCGACGAGGAGGATGGGGAGCTTCTTCTTGACAAGAGTCTGGAGGAGGAAGAGATCCCTCGAAAACAGAAGTGTGCTCTCGGAGCAATTCGGGAAGCTCCACAAGAAGGATGGATTATCGACCTAGGTTCATTCATGCATATGTGTCGTGATAAGCACCTATTTACTAAGCCAAGAAACATCCCTATTGTAGAGATAGAATATGGGGATGGAAGAGTGGTCACTACAGATGTAGTGGGGTTGATAGATGTGAATGTCCTCGTATAAGGTAAGACATCTATACTCACCTTCTCAGACGAACTCTACATTCCTTTGCTGAGTAAAAATCTTGTCTCTAGGTTTGTGTTAGATGACAAAGAGTTTAATACCTTCAATAGAAAGGGAGTCTTTACAACTAGGTACGGGGATGAAGTCTACTTCACGGCAAAAATAAGGGTAGCCAAAGAATGTTTAGGCTTAACGTGAGTGATGAAAAGAAGAATGCTTACTATGTTGGTGTTCCAAAGTTGATGATTTGGCATAAGCGGTTGGGGCATGTGCGTTTTGATAGGCCGAGGGAAATGAATAAGCTTGATGTAGAAGAAGGCATTCAGTTTTGGGATAATGAAATGGTGGATAATCATAGTGGTTGTGCTCAAGGTAAGGCTCACAGACTTCCTTTTCCCAAACGCCACATAAAGGGTGAGAAAATACTAGATTTGGTCCACAGAGATATTTGGGGACGCGCAAAAGTACCTTTTGTCAGAGGGAAGAGGTTTATGTTGATGATAACTGATGAGAGGTCTAGATACTCTAGAGTCTACTTCCTAAAAGCAAAGTCTAAAACACCAACTTACTTCAAAGAATATAAAGCAGAGTGAGAAGTTGCATGGAACCACCATTAAGAGAATAAATAGTGATAATGTGGGAGAATATACTTCTAACCAGTTTGAGGAATACTTGAGAGATGAGGGAGTTCAGCACTAAAAAACCGTACCATATAACCCGGAACAAAATGGGGTAGCAGAGAGGTTGAACCGAACACTAGGAGATAATGTATGCAGTATGTTGGCCAACAAAAAAATATGAAAGAGATTTTGGGCAGAAGTCATGAACTGTGCCAACTATATTAAAAATAGAGTCCTTACCTCAGCCGTAAAAGGACTATCACCTTAGGGGAGATGGGTAGGAAGGAAACCATATATCTCTCACGTTAAAGTATTCGTTAGTCAAGTTTACAGTCTTGACACGGATAGGAAAAACTGGAAACTAGATGCTAAGGGAAAACCTGGATACTTTGTAGGATATGATGAGAATATCTAGAGATATAGAGTAAATGACTTAGCAAAGAAAGATATCATTGGTCAAACACATAGTTGTCATGGATGAAAAAAAGTCATTTGACCCCTTCAAATATACTAAGAAGATAAGAATGAGATTTCAGTACGAAAGTGAGGAGAACTCGGTTGTTCTTGAAAGGGACATGAGTGAAATAGTGATTGCAGATTCAAGGGAGATCCCTGATACAAAAGACCCATCGTCAACCTCTCATATTCCTATGGACTTCGAGGAGACAGAAGAGGAGGAACCGGAACCGATTTCTATAAATAGGGGAGCCGATGAGACAGTAAGGAGAAATCCAAGACTTCTCTCCATTCTAGTTTTAGAGTTTGAGGGAGGAAGAAAAAGCAACAAAAAGATACAGGAAAAACAGGCCGCTCATAAGGTAACTAAGCTATCTCACCTAGATGAGCCTCAGTCTTACTCGGAGGCAGTGAGCAGTGCGGAGAAACACAAATGGATTAGAGCCATATATGATAAGATGACCTCCCTCATGGAAGCAAATAATTAAGAACTAGCGGACTGTTCTCCGGACAGAAAATTGATTCGTTGTAAATGGGTATTTAAACAAAAATTGAACCCAGATAATACCATTGAGAGATATAAGGCTTGGTTGGTAGCAAAGGGGTTCACCCAAAAAAAAAAGATTGACTATGAGGAGACTTTTACCCCAGTTGATCGGTTCCCATCAGTAAGGATTCTCCTCAATCTAGCAGCAGCGGAAGATATGGAAATACACCAGATGGATATTAAGACCGCCTTTCTCAATGGTGAGTTAGAAGAATAAATTTTCATGCGGCAACCATAAGGATTTGTGGAGGAAGGAGAAGAGAACAAGGTCTGCAGGCTCATATAGTCCTTATATGGGCTCAAGTGTAGAAATTATTAGATTTATATGGTATTTTCTTGGTCTAGAAAGCTCTGTACAATAGGAAAAAAAAAAGGCGTACAACATGCCTCCACCTTCTCTCTCTACCCACCATACTTGTTGTAGTCACTAAGGGATAGAGAGGGTGGTTTAGCCATGGGTGTCCTAGTTAAACAGACAAGACTAAAGAGTGACTTATGTCACTCTCAACAAAAGGTTGAGCCGGCAACACTGAAACCTCCGACCGGCAGAGGAAGGCGTAGCTGTCAGCTCTAATCGGTCTATTGTAGAAGTTCGTTGGAATACATAGGGTGTGATATTTATTTAAACAGTGTTTTGACTATGAAATCGATTAACAACATGACGAATGAAAGATTATAAAACCAAGTGATATATAGTACGAGCATTAACTCGCATGAAACAAATAAATTAGACATTTGTTTCTACGGCTAATATTGAATGTGGATTTGTGATTCGACGACAAATATCGCTGCCGAAATCGCAAAATACTCACCTTGGTGGTTTGTGGACGTGGCGTGACCTTGCAATACGTGGAGAGATAACATTCGGTCACGAGAATTTCGGAAAATAGAACGATGAGTTAATAGTGGACACGAGTCCACTCAATGGCCTTGCCGTACACAGGCCGTACTGAAAGTTCATCGATCGTAGTACCTTTTTGTACCCTACAGTCATTTGATTTGTTCGAACGTCAGTACATAGGGGTTGTGAGAGGGGTTTAGGACTAAGAGAATTTGGTAGGTAGTGACCTCTCTCCTTAGAGAGTATTGTATAAACTTGGCATCTTTGCCACTTCATAATTAATCGGCATGTTGGCCGTTTTCAGTGATTCTTTTTGCCACGAACTTAGGGAAGTCTAGGCTGCACAAGGGTGCAGTCAAATTGTCTGTTTGCCTACTTTGACAACACTAGTTGTGGCTTGAAGTGGGTTAGTGAAAAACTATCTAGAGGCTTCCTGAATTCTGTAGTCCAATGGAGGACACAGGGTTGCAGTTTATGGGCCCACCCTCTAGGGTGCCCACCTTGAATGGATCTAGGTTCATCTATTGGGATGCCACGATGATAGGGGCTTTGTGCGAAAAACTATACAAGGGTATCGTCAGTGGTCAAGTGAAACGTCCACCTTCGAGAAATCCACCACGATTTGTAAGAGTAAAGGTTCCTGCAGCAGCTACTGCTTCAGCGAAAGAGGCAGATGATGGGGACATTATTGTGTCTGGAAAGTGGAAAGGGAAGGAGACACCCCTCACTCCTATTGCCACGACACCGAGAGCGGTGGCCGTGAAGACCGCGGAGAACGATACTCAAATGTCGGAAGACGTAAGGCACTTCACTCAAGCTTTGGCCACCCCTCACCTTAACATGTTTAAGGCTGAGGAGTTGTGGATGAGTTTGGTGGAGATCTATAGAGCTAGTACTATTTAGAAGCTCCAGTTGGCTAAGCAAAAGCTAGTGAGTTACACTTACAAAGAAAGAAAGATGTTAGATTATTGTAATGATCTTTCTTGTTTGTTTACGGAGATGAAAAGTGCTGGGTGGACAGGTACAATTAAGATGAAAGTTAAAACTCTTATCATGAATTTACTAGACGAGTACGAGAACATAGTGTACGGAGTACAGTAAATGACTGATAGTTCATGGAAGTGGAATACAGTGGTCCGGATGATACTTGTGCAGGAAAACACAATGGAGATAAAGATAGAAGGAAAAAACATTGAAGCTCTAGTTGCGGGAGGGGACCGATGGGGGAAGGACCTGAAAAAACCCTACAAAGGGGAAAGAGATCAGTCTGGAGGACCGAGTCCTCCAAAGGGTCTTTGACATTTTTACAAAAAGCCGGGACACTTCATAGCAAATTGTGTCAAGTTGTCGGAGCTGAGGCTCCAAAAAGACCGTGGAGGGGGTACCTCCAGAGAGAAGAAGAAGGCACTTGTGGTCACAAAAGTGAAAGGAGAAATCGAGGACGAGTCATTTGAGGAGGAGGATGGGGAGCTTCTTCTTGACGAGAGTCGGGAGGAGAAGGAGATCCCTCGAAAACTGAAGTGTGCTCTCGGAGCAATTCGGGAAGCTCCACAAGAAGGATGGATTATAGACTCACGTGTATCCATGCATATGTGTCGTGATAAACATCTCTTTCCTAAGCTAAAAAAAATCCCTACTATAGAGATATAATATGGGGATGGAGAGTGATTATGGGGATGGGTGACTGGTTACAACAAATTTTGTGGGATTGGTAGATCTGAAAGTCTTAGTGAAGGGAAAGACTTTCATACTCACTTTCTCAGATGTACTCTATATTTCTCAGCTGAGGGAAAATCTTACCTCTAGGTTTGTGTTACATGACAAAGAGTTTGATACCTTCACTAAAAAGGGAGCCTTTACAACTTAGTATGGGGATGAAGTTTACTTCACGCCAGATAAGGGTAGCCAAAGAATATTTAGGCTTAACTTGAGTAATAAAAAGAAGAATGCTTACTATGTTGGTGTTCCTAAGTTGATGATTTGGCATAAGCGATTGGGGCATGTGCATTTTGATAGGTTGAGGGAAATGAAAAAACTTGGGGTAGTAGAAGGCATTCAGTTCGGGGATAATGAAATGATGGATCACTGTAGTGGATGTGCTCAAGGTAAGGTTCACAAACTTTTCTTTCCCAAAGCCACCACATAAGGGTTAGAAAGTACTAGATCTAGTCCACAAAGATATTTGGGGACCCGCAAAAGTACCTTTGGTCGGAGGGAAGAGGTTTATGTTAAAAATAACTGATGACTGGTCTAGATACTCTAGAGTCTACTTCCTAAAAGCAAAGTTTGAAACATCAACTTACTTTAAAGAATATAAAGCATGGGGTGAGAAGTTGCATAGAACCCCTATTAAGAGAATCAGGAGTGATAATAGGGGGGAATATACCTCTAACCAGTTTGAGGAATACTTGAGAGATGAGGGGGTTCAGCACTAGAAAACCGTACCATATAACTAGGAACAAAATGGGGTAGATGAGAGGTTGAAGCGAACACTAGGAGATAGTGCATTTAGTATGTTGGCCGACAAGAAAATAGGAAAGAGATTTTGGGTAGAGGCCATGAATTGTGCCAACTACATTAAGAATAGAGTCCTTACCTTAGCTGTAAAGGGAATGACACCTTATGAGAGATGGGTTGGAAGGAAACCATGATTTTGCAGGATGACACAAGAAAAGAAGCCCGTTTTGTGGTTATAATAATTAGAATTGTTACCTCCGCATTAACCACAGTCTTATAACTGTTAACGACAATACCATTGCCATCAATTTTATTTAACCAACACGGTCAGCGAAGAATACTGGACGTTATTCGACATCACTAATTACTAATCACAGGAAGTTGATGTTGTTTGCTTCAAAAGATTAGCCGCTTTTTCTTTGATTTTTTCTTTTTTTTTCTTTCAGTAGTTGTTTTTTAGTTTGTGAATATCTAATAGATCGATTTATGGATTTTGAAAAGGCAATATACTTTTCGAGTCTCTATTTCTCGAGGTCTTTAAATGTAAGCAAACATTTTTTTCTACATTCATGAACATACACTATCACATTTTTTCCAATCCGTTTTTTTATGTTATATATATCTTGAATGAATATTTATTGGTGGCTTTTCATTTTATTTTCTCTAATGATTATTATACTAGTGTAAAACTCCAACACTTGCGTGTTTTTTTCTACCAAATTTCGAAAATGAATTTTAATTTAAAACAAATGTTGATTAGATATCAAATTTGTGTACCTTTTGAAAAATTGATGCCATGAGGTGTTCATAGATTACAACAATAGCATGCAACAAAGCCTTCGCAAACTCAGTGTGAAAATTGATCCACAACCCCAAATACTCGAATGTGTACAAAACTATAGAACACCAATCACTTGAAAAGAAGACGAAACATTCAATGGAAAAAAAATACCCATAAAACAATAACAAACAAAGTGCACGATGGTATAAATATATATGCACAATATAATATGAATATTTAAAGAACAAAACTTATATAGCTTATAAGGAGAAGATTTCGATATGAGACAAGATATTCATTGTATTGAAATCTTGCTTGAAAACCAACTATACCAAGCATCACATTTTCTACATCAAAAAGGGCGAAAAAATGCCTTAAAAATGACAATTTAAACATCACAAAAGCGACCTAAAAGTGACCGACAACTGAAACTGAAAATGGATTCCACGGATAATGTGGAATAGAGCAAAGTAATTTGAAGTATTTAGGGTGACTTTGACAGGTGGGAGGAGATGGAAAAACAAGAAAGTAAAAACGATTAGCGAGATTTATAGTTTGGACAAAAATTGTAGTGGAGGAAATAGGATCTCCATGAAAAACTGAATAGAAACAAAAGTGTGAGTGATATTGAATTTGCAACTGTAAATTGTATATATAACTGAAACTGAATCTTCACCTGAAGTTGTAATTGTACCGGAATCAAAAACTGAATTTGAAGTTGAAAATAACGGAATCAGAAAATGTATTTGAAACATAAAATTTCTTTAGTTTTTCAAAAATGGTCTAAAAAATGGTTAAACCTTCTTTGAATTCTGTTTAAACTGACCTCCACTATAACTCCTCCGCTAGTTCTACCTCACAAGACAATCTCACAATATCTGCCTCATTCACTTGCTTAGACCCTTCCCTTCCCTTCCCCGCCCCCGTTTGGCCTAATTAATGTCTGTTAGAAAAATAAATGGGGTGTAAGATTGATTTTAAATTAAGAAAGTGGTTTTTTTTAATGTTGTATTGATTTTCAAATGGCGGAAGTAGTGCTTTTATACCTTCCGCGGTGATTGAAAAATGACGCTCTGAATATTTTCTCTCGCTCCCTCCCGTTGCCCTTAAAGCCAACTTGTGGTAGAATGCGAAATGGTATAATTTGAAGGGGTGGATAGGGCACAACGTGACATTGGCAGTGTGGGCGAGCAGCAGGGTGGCAACTTTTCTACCTCTCCCTGAAATGGCACTCCAACCTCTGAGACCCCTGCAAAAAAAATCGTACAAGATGCTAGCGGAAAAAAACCAACAACCCTCTACTTCTTCCTTTCGTCAAAAAAAATTGAAAACTTTTCACACGTGGGAATATGTTTTCCTATTGGTGTAAACGGTTTTACTTAGCTTAAAACACATTGCCGATGTAGTTTATGATAAGTTTGAAGATGACGTGACAGTAGGTCGAAAAATACAAGACGACAAATTTTCGTACATCCTTAGTTCGAGAATGACGCAAATTGTACTTTACAAATTTGCGATTTCTTCGTACGGTTGCAACTTAGGCAGTACGGCGCTAAGTTATAAAGTAAAACGACAGAAAAAAAACTCGAACTTAGCCACATGGGGCCTCACCCTTAGAGAGAATATTCTGGAGGTCAAAAGCTTCAAAAGCGCATGCAAAATTGCGCACATAGAAATCATGCGTGTTCAAATACAGTTTTGTCCTAAGTGACGTCATTTTCTTCCTAAATGGAAAAGTTCATGTGCATGGTTCATTATTTTACATATCCTCAAGATGTACGGCTCCGATATTTTTGACGGAATGTCGACATGTGCATCGGTTCTTAGTTAGGCAGAATAAGTTAACTGACGGCGAGCACTATTTCTGTTGGACCATTTATAATATTCCGCCACTCTGTGAATAACTGAATTCAAGGATCTCCGTTTAAAAACGAAGATTTGTTTTAGGATTCGACTGTACGGCTAGACTTCATCCACAAAAGACAAAAAAATATTACAGCAATATGTTCTTATACCGGTACGTCACCTTCCAAATAGTGGCTCCCAGCTTGACTAGCGTCGAGACAAAAAGAATGTGCGGAAATCATTACAAAGCGGCAAATTAATATGGACCGTATCTTCGTCCGTACAAAATGGCGTTTGTTTAAACCGACAAATAGGATTTTACCGTATTATGTAAATGATACAGAAAGGCTATGAGTACGACCGCCCTTAAAAAACGGAGATTTTCCCATAGGAGTTTTCAGTGGGACTTCACTAACTTTCACAAAACGACAAAATATATGTACACCGACACGTCATCGTCCACGTGGTCGCTTACAGTTTGATGGACGTCAAAACAAAAAGCACGTAGGGGGTGAAAGGATTGATAATAAACTCAGAGCTCGCTAACAAATAATAATAGCAGTAGTAGCATTCAGATTACAAAACATTTAATCAGCATTGAAGAGACATTTCAAAATAATTCTCACATTAATAAAAACCGAAATTAGAAATTTCTCTTCTATCTCTTTTATTCCTCCATATAAATCTCCAATTGATCGTTGATTGATTTTACACAAGTCCATGGGTTCCCTTAAATACCACACTAGCTATCGCGCGACACGTGTAAGTGTGCGCCGCCAAGAAACCTCAAGAAATCTGCCACCTGTCCGCAGATTAAACTAGAACACTCTAATTTTCACTATGTCCGCAGATTAAACTAGAACTCTCTAATTTTCACTATGGACTGAAACATTGCAAAACGACTAGCCAAGACGAAAGTACTAGACAAATCTAAAAGTTCTATCGTACTAAACTAGACGTAGGACAATTCTAGACGCGAAAAGAAATGACAAATATATTTTGCGTAACAAATAGAACTTTATGGAAACGTACGTAAAAGTACTTTCGATACATTATAGAAAGTACATTTTTCCTTTCGCGAAATTGAGCCGATACGCGCCCGTACGATTCTTTCTATGAATCGTAACATTCCCCCTCTTCATTGAAGAATCGTCTACATCACAATAACCCTAATTTTGGTCTTCCTCTTAAAAGTACATCAAACGTCGCCGCCATAGTAAGCATGTCGGTGGCTTTCTCAAGTGTCCATATATACAAAAATTCCACTTCTTTAGCCGCTACCAAATCTGTACGAAATGCCAATGGATCCGTATATGTTTAGTGCGCTTATGAAATACGAGATTTTTCACAAGTGCCATCGAACTCATACTATCCGTAAAAAAATTTAAACATCGAATAGAAAATCCAAGTTCGACTAACATTTCCCTTATCCATATTGACGCCGTGCTTGCGTGGCATGCCGCCATATACTCGGCCTCTGTTGAACTTAGTGCAACGGTTGGTTGGAGACGCGAACTCCACGAGATCGCCGCTCCACCATACACGAACACGTATCCGGACGTTGATTTTCCCGAATCGAAATCTCTGTCCCAATCGGCGTCGCAATATCCAACGCAGCCCAACGATTTGCTTTTAGATTTGAATATAAGATCGATATCAATAGTACCCGCCAAGTATCAAAATATATGTTTGACGGCCACCCAATGCGATTTCTTTGGTGCTTATGACTGCTATGACTGCTATGATCTGTCAGCGCAGCTGTGATATTAGAGCAGCGCAGCTGCGATGTCAGATCAGAGCAGCATAGCAGCACAGCAACAAGTGTAGAGTGCTCAAGGTTTCTAGCTGCGATGTCAGACTTAGCGCAGCATGGCAGCATAGCAGCAAGATATAGAGAGAACTCAAGGTTTCCAAAACAACAAATACCTCCTTACAATATTGCGCCTGACTTAACTTAATATCTCCGTCTGTATTACGAATCACTTCGATCCCCAAAATATATTTTACGTCACCATGTTCTATGACTTTGAAATGTTGACGCATATACGCTTTCAATTCGCTTATATCAAGAAATCATCGACGTAAACTGAAAATATAATTTGAACCATTCCTTGTCGTTTCACGTACACTCAAGAATCCGAAATTGTACGCGTGAAACCAAAGTCCAAAAGAACTTTGTGTAGGCGTAGATACCAAGTGCGAGGCGCTGCTTCAATCCGCAGAGCTATTTGCGAAGACGCCATACCGTGCCTTCCTGTGATGTAACTCCTTCAGGCACCTTCATATAAACCTCTTCTTCTAAATCTCCATTCAAAAACATGGTCTCTACATCTATTTGATAAACATGTTTCTTCCTTGCAGCGGCAATCGCCATTATCATTCTTAGAGAGGCGAATTTCACAACGGGAGCATATGTCTCCGTGTAATCTACCCCCTCTCTTTGCTGAAATCCTTTGCATACAAGTCTAGCCTTATATTTTACTACTTCACCCAATGGACCAGTTTTAGTTTTGAAGACCCATTTTGCGTCAATTGCTTTCTTTCCGTTCGTTAATTTTACTTCCTCAAATGTCTGATTTTCATTAATTGACTTATATTCCTTCTCCCATGCCGTCTTCCACTTCGTTTCCCAATCACACGAGTTTCTTGCCTCCGCGTATGATTGAGGATCACCAGCCAAATTCTTGCACATTAATTGCTATAAAAGGAATTCCGTCTCCTTTGCATCGGAGACGAAATAATTGGAATTTGAATTTTCTCCATCAATTTTATCATAAGAAAGCCGATTTGGTTTTTTTCCTCTATTCTCTCGAGTACTCCGTCTAAGAACCGGAACTTGTTCCACATTTTGCTCCTCCTCGTTCACATTTGGTAAACTCGATTTTGAGCTTGAAGATTTTTGACTTTCCGTCGACATTTTGGAATTTCTTCTTGCATTACTCCGAACATCAATGTCAATGTCCAATTTCTCCGAGAGCGGATCAACATTTGATTTTCCCTTCTTGATGTTGAGAATGGATTCCGGCTCCTTATCCGAATCTGAATCCTCAATGTCCGGAAATTGGCAACATCGTCTACCTCATAAAAATCAAGATTGTTCGTCAATTTCGCCGATTTCTCAATAACCAATTTTAAGTCTTCATGAAAATTAACATTTCGGGATTCTTCCACAATGCGACGAACCGGATCAAATACACGATAAATATTTCCTTTTGTACTATAGGCCACAAAAATTCCGGGCCAACTCCCTGCCGCAAATTTCCCTTTTCTTTTCACTTGATCCACATACACCGTAGCGCGACATCCCCAAATTCGGAGATGATGGAGAGCCTGTTTCCGCCCATAAAGTAATTCGAATGGTTTTTATCATCGGAAGTCGAAGTAAGTCTCCGATTACAAATGTAATTGGCCGTGAGGATGGCATTTCCCTATAGTGTGATACTTAGACCGGCCGAACGCACCATCGCCCTCACCATTTCTTATAAGGTTATATTCTTCCTTTCGGCTACTCCATTGAATTCCGGAGAATAAGGTGAAGTGAATTGTTGGGTAATTTATTTCTTCTTACAATACCTCTAAAATGTTATAAATTCACCTCCATTATCTGAACGAATGGCTTTCAATTTTCATTCGCATTGTCTTTCGGCAAATGTATGCCACTCAATAAAATTTTCAAGAGCATCTGATTTCCTCTTCAATAATCGCACCCACGTCAATCTCGAATAATCATCAAAGATCACCATAATATATCGATTTCCTTCAAGGCTTTCCGGCTTAATTTGTCCACATAGATCGACATAGACAAGCTCCAATGGATGTTGAGCCCAAAATTTCACATCTTTCGTAGGATGTGGTTTCCGAATTTGTCGTCCTTGACTACATCTATCGCATCCATTCACTTTTTTGCCGGTAGCAAGATCTTATCCTCTTACACATGCCGTTTTCATCATTGACCTCAAATTACCCTCGGATGTATGACACATCCGATGGTGCCATAACGTTTCAAGAGCATCTGATTTCCTCTTCAATAATCGCACCCACGTCAATCTCGAATAATCATCAACGATCACCATAATATATCGATTTCCTTCAAGGCTTTCCGGCTTAATTTGTCCACATAGATCGACATAGACAAGCTCCAATGGATGTTGAGCCCAAAATTTCACATCTTTCGTAGGATGTGGTTTCCGAATTTGTCGTCGTTGACTACATCTATCGCATCCATTCACTTTTTCGCCGGTAGCAAGATCTTATTCTCTTACACATGCCGTTTTCATCATTGACCTCAAATTACCCTCGGATGTATGACATATCCGATGGTGCCATAACGTTAAATCTCCCTTTAATTCTGATATTTGATTTAGAATGCCCGTGGAAAAAGCATTCTTCCTCAGTCGCCTCCATAAAAGTCGACTATGCATCGAATAGGTGACTTCGCCTTCGCCGATTTATTTGTCGTCGGCGCGATATATGCAAATCGCCGAATTGCCCGTAGCGACTACGCTCCTACCAGCACGCTGAATTTGAGGAACACTTAATAGATTCACTGAACCGTCCGGAATGTAAAAGACATTCAATAGACGCGCATCCGAAATAGATTCATTTTCAAAACGGTCCCACATAGGTAGATTTAAACGAACTTAGTTTGGATTTGGTTTCAGTTGGCGTTGAGTTATGTTCACGTCCGCAGAAGGTAGATTTAAACGAACTTAGTTTGGATTTGGTTTCAGTTGGCGTTAAGTTATGTTCGCGTCCGCAGTTAAAGTTGTCAGTACGTTTTGTTTCACTTGTTACCGTATGATGTTGGTTTACATTGTAAGTAGGAATGTAGTTTCATTTGGTACAATACGGGTGTAGGTTCATTTAGTGCGCTGGACCGTTGTACTATATGTTTGGTCCAGCCCACAGTTGAAGTTCCGCGTCACTTCTTTTTTGGCGCTGAAGGTTCTAGTGAGTGTGTGAGTGAGTTTCCGTGAAGTTAGTAAGTCAGTGACGTGAGGAGAAAGTCGAGTAAAGTCGTGTAAAGTAAGTCTCCCCATGTATTCTTATTTAAAGAGAAGTATGAGTCCGGAATTATTATGAGTCTTGAATAGTAGATGCATCATGTGTCTGAAATAGTGATGCATCAGAGTTAGGTGAGAGTGAGCGTAAGGAAGAAGTGAGAGTAAGTGAGTGAGAAGATGTAAGTGAGTGAGATGATGTAAGTGAGTGAGATGATGTAAGTGAGTGAGTGAGTGAGTGAGAAGATGTAAGTGGATAAGTGAGTGAATGAGAAGATGTGAGTGAGTAAAAAGTGTGAAACTGTGAGACCTCCATTGGCCCTCAGAGTATGCAGATCCAAAAGAAGCTAATCTAGATAGTGCCGACTCCCAGTTGATATAAACCCAAATGACTGACCCTTTGACAGTCAGAACCCCAATATATATTCACCTTTGTGAAATAACACTTTCTGTGTGCTCAGTTCTAGCACAGAATGCAAAGTTAGAATATGAGATTTGGACACATTCACCCACTTTGTATTTCCCTTAGAAATGTTGCTACCCCGGCAAACAAAAACTCTGACCGACTACATCCTTGTGTAGCCTGGACTCCCCAGAGTCCGCAGCAAAAATAATCACTAAAAATGGTCAAGTAAATTGACAGTTATGGTTGGCCAAAGTTTGCCATTTATACAAGGTGCTCTCTGGGAGAGGCAGCTACCTACCCAAAATTTTCTAAGTCCTATTCCCCCTCTAAAACTCTATCTACTGAAGTACGGCACCAATCAAATTACTGTGTCGTACAAAAAAGTACAGATTGTGGTGTACTTTCTGTACGGCCATTGTACAACATGGCCAAATTGTCGACACGTGTCATTGCCGGATTTGTTCCTGCAATCTCCGGAATCGCCGCAATCCAACATTGTCACGCCACGTGTCACATGATGTGGCGTTGGCTGAAAAACGCCAAAAGTACATGTTCCGTGATCGTGGCGCCTACCGTGGTCGTCCGATCAAACTGGATACAATTGTAGCCGTTGAAAATAAGCGCGCGATATTTGTTTCGCGTTCGAAACAAATGCGCGATATCCGTTTCATAAAATACATTAAATCGTACTCCGTACTATACAAAACTGTATCTATGCATTACGTATCTATTTTCCGTTATACGAACTAGTCTACGTGTAAAAATATAAATATCTATCAAACTTATTATAATGTAGTACTGGCTTTAGACTTATTGGTTAAAGCTAACGGCTAGTTTGACGTATGGCAAGTACTAGGATCAAATCCTGGGTCAGTCAAACATTTTAGATAATTCTATCAAGATTTGCCTTTCTGTCCTCTTTAGACAGCCTAGGCAGCCATGGATCCAACTCCTCTTCAAGTCTTCAGTGACTGCGTTAAGTGTGGGGACTTGAGTGAAGAGTTAGAGGTAGGCTGTCATTGTCCCCTTTTTGCCTTTTATTTTTACAATCTCTAGACCTAGAAAATACTTAAATTTCAACACTCCCTTTATTTTCTAGTCTACTTACTTTCAACCCCCATCAAAAACAACAAATACATATATATATATTTTCCTTTCCTTTTTCCTTTTTCTTTCATGAAGCTTCAAGCCAATACTTTTATATTTAAGAAAGTGTATTAGATGACCAAAAATAATTTCATCTTGTTGATCATACATTTTATTTTGCCTGCCACTTTTCATTAATCCGATCAAAGATTTTTTCCACCTTCTCCCCTTTTCATCCAACCAGAATCTACTTTCTCTTTTGCATTTCTATCAATCAACCCCATCCCCAACCTGCAACACATACCCGGATGATAACCCTTTTACACGCAGATCTTCACAAGCGACATCACACCAAGTAGTGATGCCAAATCCATCCACCTCCAAATATTTCCAAAAAACACTAGTCCCCACTAAGTTCCTCATATGATCTACATCTTCCGTACTCATACTTTTATCTATGATAACTACCTCATTTTCTGAACTTCCCGCACTCTCTCCTATAGAATTCTTTCCACTATCACTTTCTATTTTAATTCCCAATAAATATTTCTTCTCCCATAAACCTTTAATCAAATATTTCTCTTCTCCCCTATCCTTTAAAACCTCTTCGAGTTTCACTTCTCCCCTTTCCTCGGAATCCGTTGAAGTCTCCCTTTCCGACCAGTTTTCTGTTTCCCTATTATCTATAAAATTATCCTCATTAATTTTATCTTTCCCGTTTTCACTTATGGATCCTAGATCTGACTTTCTCATTTCTAAGTCATACACTCTACACTCCTCGACATCCTCAAGTACCTCTTCTCTCTTTACTTCCCTTATACCTCCAAAATCACACTGTTGTTTTCGTGGAATTTCTGTGTGTTTTTCTCTCTTCCCCATACTACTAATCCGTAGAAGCTCTTAAATACCTTCATCCTCTTTCTCCTCTTCCCCTTCTTCCTCCTAATCCACATTCCAACTTCTAAGTTTTTCCAAACAAGGGCATTCCTCCATAAAATGACCCGGTTTCCTACAAAAGAAGCAAACCCATTTTTTCAAATCTCCCCTTTCTTTTCCTCTCCCTCTCTTTCCACCAAAGTTCCGATAAGGTTTACCTTTGTCTTTCTTCCTCTCATCACGCTTCCGCTCGTCACCACTGATCCTCTCATCATGTTTCCGCTCGTCACCACCATTCATTTCATCACACTTCCCCCAATCACCACCAGCTGTAAATGCATTCACCCTCTCAGTTCCCCTACGAAGCTCCAAAGTGCTTTCCCTCACAAGAATCATCCCCATGGTAAAGCTCCAAGTTCATGAGGAGCCATCCATTGCCTGCATACGACAAATGATGTTTTCGTACTCATCTGGGGATTCATAAGTAGTGTATTAATCTTCATCTCCTCAGATTCTACATATCGCGTACTAGCAAGCTCAATATATAACGCAGCAATATCATTGCAAAACTCTATCATGTTACCGCCTTTAGAAACATAGGACTCTATTTCCTGTTTTACTAACTGCTGCCTCTGAATAGTCTCACTCTTATAAATCTGAATTAGTGCTTCCCATATCTTTGAAGACTTGGTTAGACTTAAAAGAGTGATAGCTATGGACTTAGACACATATCTAAGTATGAGATGTTTTACTATAGTGTTTTTGTATTCCCATATATTTTTGTCATTTTCTTCAATTTTAATCCCTACAAGTGGTTCCATAGGTGAGAGCCTAGCTCCCCTCACCATAGGTGTCCCTTTTTCCTTCTCCCCTATTTCCCTATCCACGGAAAGATTTTTCCCTTCACCTTCCGTTGCATCTGAACTCCGACTGATATTCTGTGCAGCCTTAGATGATTCTCCATAGTAAGCTCCTTCAAAGCTAGGTGGCGGACATCTCACTTGTCCCGAAACAATTCCCCATAAGTGCTTCTCGAAAAGTAGTCTCTCCATTGTAAACTCCCTAGAAGTGAAGTCTATTCCACCAAACATAGGCACCCTAGATGGTGGGCCCATAACCTGAAACTCTGAGACCTCCATTGGCCCTCAGAGTATGCAGATCCAAAAGAAGCTAATCTAGAAAGTGTCGACTCCAAGTTGATATAAACCCAAATGACTGACCCATTGACAATCAAAACCACAATATAGATTCACCCTTGTGAAATAACACTTTCTGTGTGCTTAGTTCTACCACAGAATGCAAAGTTAGAATATGAGATTTGGACACATTCACCCACTTTGACTTTCCCTTAGAAATGCAGCCACCTTGGCAGACAAAAATCTGACCGACTACTCCCCTGTGTAGCCTAGACTCCCTTGAGTCCGCAGCAAAAAGAATCACTGAAAATGGTAAAGTAAATTGATAGTTATGGCTGGCCAAAGTTTGCCATTTATACAAGGTGCTCTCACGGAGAGGCAGCTACCTACCCAAAATTTTCTAAGTCCTATTCCCCCTCTAAAACTTTATCTACTGAAGTACGGCACCATTCAAATTACTGTGTCGTACAGATAAGTACAGATGCCGGTGTACTTTCTGTACGACCATTGTACAACATGGCCAAATTGTCGACACGTGTCATAGCCGGATTTGTTCCCGCAATCTTCGAAATCGTCGCAATCCAATATTGTCGCGCCACGTGTCACATGACGTGGCGATGGCTGAAAAACGCCAAAAATACATGTTCGGTGACCGCGGCACATATTGTGGCCGTCTGATCAAACCGGATACAATTGTAGCCGTTGAAAATACGCGCGCGATATTTGTTTCGCGTTCGAAACAAATGCTCAGTATCAGTTTCATAAAATACATTAAATCGTACTCCGTACTGTACAAAACTGTATCTATGCATTACGTATCTATTTTCCGTTATACGAACTAGTCTACGTGTAAAAATATAAATATCTATCAAACTTATTATACTGTAGCACTGGCTTTAGACTTATTGGTTAAAGCTAACGGCTAGTTTGACGTAAGGCAAGTACCAGGATCAAATCCTGGGTCAGTCAAACATTTTAGATAATTCTATCAAGATTTGCCTTCCTGTCCTCTTTGAACAGCAAAGGCAGCCATGGATCCAATCCTCTTCAAGTCTTCAGTGATTGCAACAAGTGTGGGGACTTGAGTGAAGAGTTAGAGGCAACAAGTGTGGGGACTTGAGTGAAGAGTTAGAGGCAGGCTGTCACTGTCCCCTTTTTGCCTTTTATTTTTACAATTCCTAAACCTAGAAAATACTTAAATTTCAAGAAAGAGTGAGAGTTTTGTAAAGGAAAAGGAAAAGCCTTCGGCTAAATAAAAGTATATTTGGTCGATGTACTTTCTTGTGAGATTGTGTGACTGTTTGTGTTAAGCTTCCGCTGTGCATGTGATTTCTGTTTGGTTTATTTTTGAGTGCAACGATCTTAGTATTTATCAATTGGTATCATTTCTTGGTAGTTGAGTTATTTATTGTAGCTAGTATCACAGCCATGGGTAGGAAAAAGAAGAATTTACCTGCACCTTTATTTGCTCCCACTCTGGAGCGTGTGAGTTGGAAAGGGTTTAGTGCATAACAGTTTGATGAAGGAAAAGAGGAGAAAAAATTGAAAGTGTCATTGTCCGAGATCAACTTTAGACTCTATTTGATGGTCTTGTCCGCACCTTTGATCAGCGGTTCTCGGCCGTTAAGAGGAACAATGTACAAGTCAAATTGGATCCAGATCCGGATGATTGTGACGAGAGTGATTCGGATTCGGAAGAAGAAGATGACAAAAAGAAAAAAGAAAAAGAAAAATTACGTAAAGGGAAGGCAAAACTTGAGGAGGACGTGGATGTCAACAACGAGGAGGAGAATTTTTGGATGTCCGGTAAAACGGTGTTATTCAATGGATCAAATTACGTGGTGTGGAAGAAGTACATCAAAAGGGAGCTTATGTTGAAGAATTTGTGGAAAATTGTGAGCGGAGATGAGAAAGAACCGAAGGATCTTCAAGGGAAGCAATTGTGGAAAAGGAGAGACATCTCCGCCACTAACGGTCTAATGCAAAGTTGCCATCCGTCGGTTTTAGATCACTTCCTAACGTATGGAACCGCTCATGAATGTTGGGTGGGAATCCAAAACCAGTTTGAGAAAGGGGTGGAAGATAAAGGGCAATTTGTTTTCGAAGAATTCATCCAATTTGAACTTAGAGAGAAAGAGTTGATTGATGATGTTGTCAAACGATTTAATATTACGGTGGATCAGTTAACTAGTCTTTGTCGAATGCTCGATGAAGATCACAAATTACAAATATTTTTGAAGGGACTTCCCGATTACCTCCGTACACCGAAAGAGATTATTCAGTCAAAGAGGAGGGCGACATACGAATTTGCTGTCATCTATTTAAAGAGAGTGGATAAGAGGTGGGAAGCAACAAGTAGAGGAGACAATTTGTTAGGTTGAAGTAGTGGATCTGCCCCCCCCTTAATATTCTCAGAGAGGAAAATTCAATTTTAAATTCGTTCAATGGAAGAGGAGGTGGTATACCACTAAGAAGTAGAGGCGGTGGTGAAAGAGGGGGCAGAGGAGGTGTTCAAAATTTTGGAGAAATAGAGGGTCAATTTTGATGCGCCGGGTCGTTCATTTGAGCTAACGGGAGGGTCTCCCGTAACCACAAGAGAAATGGACCGGTCGTAGGTCAAACACGCAGAAGGGGCTTAGGGAGTCACAGAAATCAGTAGAGATAGGAAAGATGTAGAGTAGTGAGAGATAATTAGCAAATAGACAAAAGTAGACAAGATAGAATCTCAGTAATAGCAGTAGCTTTCCATTAAGGTCCTTAAAGGACAATTTGTTACAAGAGACTTTGTAATAAAGCCAAAATTCTATTCTATTCTTTGTCTCACTATGATGTCTGACTTGCTCTCTAAAATTGATGGATGAAGGGATGTTTTTTTTGTCTACTCTGTTCTGTCTTTTCTATGAAAACACAAAGCCTACACTAAATAAGTCACTTAAAGTGTGGTCCAATCATTTCATATTTACACATTGACTGTCCACCGGAAATTGCCGCACGTCAGTACACAATTCCGTACACAAAGCATTTACTCAAACATGTAATCGTTTGCTTCAATTCCGTACATTCCGATTCGTCACGTCACGTCACGTCACATACATGAGAATCGGTACTTTTGTCAGAATCGATGGATCGCTGAAGATCGTCCAAAACCAACACTCCCACTCGAGCTTTACGCGATACATCCGATATAATATTGTCGCTGATGATTTTCCTCAAAATAAATAACTCGCGGGATTTTTCTCGATATAAAAACTGGTCGCCGTATCCTTGGGGCGATTTGAAGTCGATATGAGCTCTCACTCCATTGACTTGTACTGATTCTGATTTCGTTTGAAGTATGATCCCGTGGGGACCACCTGTGGTCCAAAGATGACCTTTCGTCAAAGTATGACCAATTGGAGCGCGTCTGGCGCCTATGGTCACTGCGTCGCTGGCGCTTTCTGCACATGCCAACGGATTAATTATGGGACCACCTGACGTGTCCTTCATCCTCATTGTACGAGGGAAAAAATGTTTCGTTTCACTCCGACCGTCGATTTTAATTGTTTCACATTCAATCGGTACCATGAATTTCGTCGCAGATTTTTCAAGTTGTCGTTCGTGCGACCTGACAAATTTTGTCCGTTCGATTTTTCTGTTCGCGGTAGCGATGAAGCTTCGGCATTTTCCAATGTACGACTCCAAAGGTACTTCGCGCCTTCGTCGCACGTCCACAAAGGTACAACCTGTACTTTTTACCAACATAAAACGGTTAGTACTTTCTTTAGCAAGTTCATTCTGTCCTTTGGAAAATTTCTGTCTGAAACCTTTCTCCTTTAGGGTTTCACTTAGGATTTCCTCTAAGTCCTCCTCCTTCCTCTTCGGACTGCCATAGAGTAGCACGTCTTCTAGGAGATCAAGGCTTAGGTTTTCCTCTACAGCTATGGTGTCAGGAAATCGTTCTTCCTTCTGTCCAACCACGGCTTCCGCTGCAGATCTTGCCTGGGATCCCTCGGACCTTCTAATTTGTGCCTGTTCAAGATGTTTCTCTTTCTCATGAATTTGGTGAGGTAAGATTTCCTTTCTACCCTCAACCCTTGTTTCGCTGCACCTGTCAGGATTCCTTCTAGACTCCTTTTTGGCAACTATCAATTTAAGAGGTCTATCTTCCCTTTTCTTTCCTGTAGCTGCTATTGAGTCTTTATGGCTGAATTCTTTTAATTCTTTTACATCCTTAAATTCTTTTAGTTCCAGAATCTTACTAGATGTCCTTTTAATTTTATCTTTCTTTGCATTTTGACTCCTGTGTTCCTTGACATTGAGCCTTGACTTAATCTGAAAAATTGGGGATTGGGAACTAACACCTTTTACTTCTCCCATCATGTCTTCCTCTGTGCCTTGCAGATTTTCTCCTCTCAAGATTGAGGCCGACTGAAATTCGGCCGTGTCAGGAGCCTTTCGGGATGGCGGATTTGGGTGGACTTCACTTACAGTAAGGGGAGATGAGAATCCATTTGAACGATTCCCTTCCAATCCTGTCTTTTCAGTTTTCTGGATTTTGGTCAGTAATACATCTTTGAAAGATTTGGTCTCCCACATTTTTGACTTCGGTTTCTCGTCTCTCAAGTTGACTAATCTTTTGCTCACTTGACCAGATTTCCCTTCGACCGGTTGTGTGGAACGACTGGTGGAGAACTCCTGTGAAGTTTCTCCCACTTTCTTCGGAAACTCTTCTCCTCTCTGGTGAGTTCCAGTTTCCTTTGTCGCTGTCTGACTTTTGCACTGACTTTTGCACTCCTTTCCGTTTTCTGTATCATGTGTTAGGGAGCTTAGAAGGATATTGAGGTAATTCCGACTCACATTTTCCTTTCTTGTTTTTCGACCTTTGTTTGTCTGATTTTTCTTTATGTATAGCTCACTTGCTTCTCCACTGGATGCAGATTCCTTACCGGCGGCCTCCATGACCTGAGTTCCTTCTATTGGTGGATCTCCTTCCTTTGAGGCGTCTTCCTTGAAAATGGTATGAGTCTTTGCCCTCGGCAAATCCATCCTTTCCCCGGTTGGATCTGTTAACGGTGAGAATTGATTTCTTCTCTTTCCTGTATGTGCTTTCATCTCAGTTGCAATTCTGTCAGAAATTAGTTTGCTCCTAATCTGAGCCTCCTTCCTCACTTTCCAGTAATCACTTGTTGGTGTGAGTAAAACTGATGCATGAATCCTCTCCTTTTCTTGTGGAGTTACTGACACGCATTTCACCTGTTTTGCAGAGCGCTTCATCGTCTGTGATGACTTTGCTCCCGCCTTGTGATGGTCATCATAGATTGGGAATGTGGAGAATTCAAGGCGTCTTTTGTGTTGGACACTGAAGTAGGCTTGACAAGCGGAGAACTCGGATCTGACTCCCCTCTCAGATGGTAAGTTGTTATCTTTGTTAATTTTGCTCCCACTATTCTCATAAATTTTGTTGAACTCGTCGTCCGATTTGATGACGAGTGTTTGCTGAATTTCTCCTACTTCTTGGTTGTCCTTACTCCTTTAGTTTGCCTTGTACTCTTTGCTTGTTCCCCTCCTCTCCTTGATCATATACCAACACATTAGTATTTTTCTTTCTATTTCGCAGATCGGTGGATTCACTCTCACTGCCTTGGTCGACATGACGCAAATCTGTGCTCATGGGACCGCATGTAGCCACTCGGCTACCGTTGATTTCTGAAACTCGTTGGGTTCTCTTATTCTCGACCTCCTTTATCTGGTGAGTGGAACTATGACCCTTTTCATCGATCCTCCTTGATTTTTGTTCCTTAGGACCAACTGCCTTTATGCCAAAACTGATTTTGTTACTTCTTGCATTTGTCGTCTCCGGCTGAGGATTGGCGGTTTTCTCTATTGCAAAGTCTGATGCGTTCCGACTTTCGATGACTTTTTCTTGCTGCGTTGTTGCAATCACGTGTGTGCCATCTTTGCTTCCTCCTTTAGTTTCGACATTGACATGCTTGACGTGTTGGCATTTTGTTGTTTCTCTGTACAGGACACTGCTTTTGTCCTCTTTGCGGATGTTGGATGGCGCACTTGGTCGACTTTGCGCATTCTCTGTGGCATCTCCGCAGTTTCTTTCATCACCTTTTGTAGGTTCACGCCGTTCTGAGGCGTTGCGGATGATTGTGGCGTCGTTTTGAAACACCTGATCTCTAACCTTTTTGAGGTAAGATCTCCTTCCTGTCTCCTCTTGAGATGGGTGATCCTTAATCTTAGGATCTCGATTCTCTCCCCTGCTCCACTTGGAGCTGATGATGGCCCTTGACTTGTCTGAGCCGTATTCCATCTTTGCATTTGTTGCTGCAGCAACATGTGCAAAGTTAAATGTGCAACCTTTCTGTTTGCTGTTTATATTCTTTCTCTGCAGGGTTAGAACTCCAATTTTGTCCTTCTTGCTTGACTCCTTTGTCGTCGGCTGAATGGCGTCCCATTTGCTAATGCTTCCGACTTTGGAATGTGCAGATTCACGGACAAAGCCCTCGGCCATCTGATTTGGCAGCTCCTTCGGAAGATTGCGGACGGAGATAGTGCCACGTGCTTTTGGCCGATGCTGGATCTCCTCAAATTGCTTCTCCAAAATGGTGAGTTCTTCTTCCCCTTTTATCTGCCCTCGTGGCAAACCTTCCCCTTCTCTAGCATCTGCTTTCGGAAAGAGGTACACGTGTGAGGTCGTATCGCAGTCTGGAGTTTGGCCTGCAATGGAATTGTTAGAGGTCTTTCTGTTCCCAGCTTTTTCTCCTCCATTGTCAAGAGTTCTGCCTGTCTCCTCTCCGCTGTGGTCGTTTTTGGTCTGAATGCTGGAATGGCAGACAGAGTTTCTGTGATCTGGGTTCTGACAATGTTGTTTTGTCTCTACCCTGTCACCTAGTTGGTCACTGATTTGACCGCTTTTCTCCATGATGCCAGGCTCGCTCTTGGAGGCCTTGTCGGGCATCACCACCTCGGTGGAGCCGTCAGCAGCTGTAAGCTTCTCCAAGACCTCCTCCCACGTCCACTCTTTCCCCTCGTAGCCCTCCGTTAAGGTGAGAGCCGATGCAAACTCAGGAGGTAGGAATAGCAGTAATAGTGAGATCTTGGTAACTCTTGGAAGGTGTAGACCGGCTGATTCTGCTTTGACTAGGATTTCATTAAATTGGGAAATGTTTTCTTGGAGGGTAATCTTATCATCGTAGATTGTGTCAACTAACGATCGGAGCAGTCCGATCCGTACTGCCATGGATGATCTTTCAGTTGCCTTCTCCATTAACTTTTCCCCTTTGAGCCCTTGGAAGTCATTTTCCAAGGCTCCCCCTTCAGTCCCATCCAATTCTCGGATCTGACTTTCTGCTTTTGTTTTTGTTGTTGCAGAAACCTCCGATTCTTCTCCTCTACTCTCAGCCTTCTTCTGGTGGCTGTTACTTTCGTCTCTCGAGATTTCGAACTCCTTTGGGCCCCGTATGGGTGGGCCCATAACCTGATGCGCCGGGTCGGTCATCCGAGCTAACGGGAAGGATTCCCGTAACCACAGACAAAATGGACCGGCCACAGATCAATACACGCAGAGGGGCTTTAGGGAGTCACAGAAACAATAGAGATAGGAATGAGGTAGAGTAGGGAGAGATATTTATAGCAAATAGACAAAAGTAGACAGAATAGATTCCAGAAAAGTCGTAGATTTGATTAATGGTCCGTTTAGGACAATTGTTACAAGAGACTTTGTAATAAAGCCAAAATTCTATTCTATTCTTTGTCTCACTATGATGTCTAACTTGCTCTCTAAAATTGATGGATGAAGGGATGATTTTCTGTCTGATCTGCAATGCCTTTGTATTCTACCTCATAAGGATCTACACTAAATGCACACCTAAATTGGTCCAATCAGACCGTATATACACGTTGAGTTTCCACCGGGAATTGCCGCACATTTGTTCAAGCAATTCCGTACACAGATCATTAATTAAAACATGTAAACGTTGGTTCAATTCCGTACGCTCAGATCCGTCACGTCACGTCACGTCACATACATGAGAATCGGTACTTTTGTCAGAATCGATGGATCGCTGAAGATCGTCCAAAACCAACACCATGTGCTCGGTGGTTCAGTTGCACATGCAATTACACATTAAATGCACATAACATTACATTAAATGCACGTCCAGTAAAGGACAAACTCCTGTACGGTCAGAGTTTTCTACAACGCCGCCTCGTCGGGTGGAGTTCCATGTGCTCGGTGGTTCAGACGGACGTGTCCCATGGACTGAGTTCAAGGCAGTCACGGGAAATTCCGGTGACGAGTACCATGGGCCGAGTTCGTCAGGTGCACATGCAACATCGGTGACGTCACGACATATGGCGTTCGATCGAGTGTTGAGGCCGTGTCACGTCCCCATCACGCTACAGTGCAGTAACCCGTCAATCGTTATTAGCCATATGTACTCTATATCGGCACCCCAACATTTTGACATTGACACCTTAAATAAAATTAATTGCACTATTTAAGAAAGTGGACCATAATCTACCACTTTGCTTGGCAGTAAATTAGAATGAATGACGATAATTTTTTCTTTACACTAATAATTTCTATACTCTAATAACGATTCAGAGAATACGCGAAGCGTGGACACAAAACAGCCGCAATTCACATCAAAATTTCCGTCGACCAATCCGTGAACCGATAATTCTCATCGTATATGTCTCATAGTTCAAAAGTAGGTGAAAGTAGGCCCATACAATATGCCTATTGTATGTAAAACATACAATATGACCTTAAGACCAATATTGTATTGGTCGAAAAATGAAAAAAAATAGTAACAGGGTTGGGTTGCACATCGATCAATAGAGAATTAAACGTCATGTCTAAAGTTTGAAAAACATTCGGACAAATTTTTTTTTTGTGAGTTTTGAGGTATTTTTATTTAAACCGTCAGATATTGACGATCGGACGGTCGCTGAACAAAGTAGCGATCTAAGAAGATCACATGAAAAGCCCATAACACAACTTACGATAGGACTATCTGTCACATTAGTGTCTGCAATTTGAAGGCCACACTAAATACGACCTCAAATTGACCAACCAAGAAGTATGTTTGGTTGTCCATCCACGTTTTTTTTTTTTTCGGGTTTTCTTTCCCGCGGAATGTCATCCTACGCTGTGTCAGGTCGTTAACAAATTTCGTCCGGCGGCGTGAGCTATACTATGATCATACGTCATATTCGTACGTTCGTACAAGAGTGTGCACAACGCACACACATACAGTATGCCTACTCTACGTGAGTTTAGTGTCAAGTTTTGTGCGCCTACCAAAGGTCTTACCATAAAAACTCTTACTTTTAAACTATGGTCAAGTTGACGTTTCTGTAATTGTACGGCCAACTCTACAAACCGGGTCGATTGAGTCGATGTTCCATCACGTTGAATCTGTAAACCACTTGTTCTAAATTGACCGGCGCCACGCAAGCTACGATTCAATAGTGAAAATCTTTAAGATTTCAGCACCGACAAACTTAGTTTCAAATCTTCACTTGCGTACCATGTACCTGCGTACTTCAACAATACTTTTTGCAGACGCCAATCTGTACGCCATCTCATATTTTAGGGTTTCTGTTTTAGAACATAACGAAAGTCCTTTGAGGGAAATAGTGAGACTAACAATAATTACCGGATATAGCGTGACGAAGGAATGTTACGAAATCTCGTTTTTATTTTCGGTTTTATTTTGAAAAGCGCGTGTCATGTGCAAATCTTAATATTATTCCTTGGCTTTGCATCATGACACGTAGCTTAATCGTCCAGCGTGTCACAAATTTTTGTTTTCTGTATCTGCCAACCCACCTCCTCGAGGTGGGTTGTCAGTTACATAGAACTTACATGAATCGCTTCTCTGTAATGTTGTTTTTCGTATAAAAACAAAATAGGAGGTACGATTTGGTACGGAGATCGCGGATTTCTGTAAACTTCCCCATTTTTCGCCTCATGGAACGTTACCCTAACTCTAATTTGGGCGTAAATTTGGGCGCTGAAAATATCTACTGTAAATTAGGTAAACGTACAGAAACCGACAAAACGTACAGTTTCACGTCATTGTGACGTTAGCACTACGTGGTTTGTTAAAACGGAGTTACATGATAACGGCCTGTATTAAGTCATTATTTGTACATTTTTACGTAATAAAGTACAATTTTGCACAGTCGAACACTGACCATACGCCACACTATTTAAAACGGCACTATATTAGAGTTAATAACGCTCATTCGAAATCACCTTGAATAATGTAAAGAATAATTTAGAATAATGTACTCTATTTATGGTGAAAGAGTAAAAATTTGGGGTGACGGAATTAGCATACATAACTCTAATTACGATTCGCGGTGTAGTGTCCATAACTCCAAACTATCTAGCATTATCGTACTTTGTGCCACAAGTTTTGTAATTATTCGGGTACGGGTAGTCGCCAAAAATTGAATTTCAGTTAACTTTGCTTTCGTCAACGCGTATCGGGTACCAGGTAACAATTTAGGAGCATAAAATAACCCGGCCGGATTTCGGGTGTTCAGATTTTGAAAAAAAAAAATGTTGGATTCAAGTATCTGAAATTTTGACTTTTACGACCTCTACACCGTGTATCGCTATTAGTGTAAATGTTTTTTTCGCCGCTTAAAACATATTTTCTCTGTACACGTTTGTCGGATTACGGGTCTGACGGTTGTGATTCAAATCCAAGTGTCTCACCTTCCCATCGGCGGTCTCCATATGAAAATCGGACAAGTGTGTATGGATAAAAGATGTTTTACGCGACGAAAAAAAGTATTAACACTAATAGCGATACACGGTCCGTACATATGGATGTGAATTATGACGTATCGGTCACAAATGTATTGGCACCAAGAATGCACTTTTCCCATGCGCATGGGGCAGTTGTCGCAAACGCTTAACCGAAACCGTAACTGACCGTTAACCGACCGCCCGCGGATCCGGAACGGATTCGGGTGCCAAATTTGGGGGACCAGGCAGATTCGGGTGGTTGATTCACAGAAAAAAAAAAAAATCGGTTATGGTCGGGTTAGCAAAAAAACGAAAAAAATGAAAGTTTTGTGCTGTCCATACCACCCAACATTATTGTACTTTGTACTCTTGGTATCGTGGAAGGTTTAAGGGAAATATACCATTAATTTTGTACTTATTCGGGTACGGGCGGGTACGGTTAGTCGCGAGAAATCGAGTTTCAGTTAACTTTTATTTTCCTAAACGCCTTTCGGTTAACGGTTAACAATTTAGGAGCGTGACATAACCCGGTCCGACGTCGGGTACTCAGATTTTGAAAAAAAAAATACGGTCGGTTTCGGTTATCAAAAAATTTGGCTTTTGCGACCTCTGGGATGGGGGGATCTCTGATTCGATGTTGCTAATCAATTTTTCCATTTTTCAAAAATGATGTACCTACACGATACGATGCTCTCGCTATTCTATGTTGTCGCGCAGTTTCGTATACATGTCTCTACAGGTTTTTAACTGAAATTTCAGAAATAGACAGTGAGATGGTAAGATGCCAGCATTTAGAAGCATTCAAATGTCGATCCGCGATCGCGGAGGAGGGAGTGGAAGGGGAGGGGGGGAGAGGAGAGAAGAGAGAATGGCGATGTTTGACCCACAGCTGGCTTTGGAGTTAGAGGAGACAAATGTTGGCCTCTACAAATCAAAGAGTTATCCATGACATAATATGAAACTGGATTGAAAGGAAAAACTTTAACGATGACACATCGGTTGGGTAACCTTGTATCCAAAGAGAAAATGGATGTATACGAAGTAAACAAATAAAATTTTGTTTGCCAATTTAGAGAACAAGCGTCAAAATCAAGTCATAGGAAAACCTTTGCTAATCGTGCTCAAGTTGCCCAGCAAAAGATCATTGTTTTGGACTATATTGGATAAGTATGAACAGACTTCGTAGAGTTACATAAAAATAAAGTTCACGATTGACTGAAAAAGTCAAGGTCGGGCATTAAACGACACGCTTGAAACATGTATTGGAACTAGAGCACGTCGTGAACCGCTAATACGATTAGTGACACAAGTAGATGACTTTTTTACTGTTCCTGCCTCTGACCACAAAATAGTGGTAGCGACACTAATGATTCTTTTCCTCCCAATGATGCTACTTATTTTTCTAACTCTAAATCTCTCACAGCAATTCACAGTGTACTATCCCGATACTTACAACCACGTTGGAAGCAAACCTAATGCTATAGATCTTTATGTCCCTGCTCTGCATTACACTTTTCCACCACTGATGGAGTTCATGGATCATTTGCATCCAAGCGATTTATATGGCTGTTTGACGTGACTCACTAAGAGCCACTTCGGCCAATAGTTGATTGCTACACCTCCCATCACTACTACATTACGAGTTCTTTCATTACGAACATTAATACTTTGTGCGAAAGCAAGCAACCATCAGCAAGTCACCCGGTCCAGTCCCGTGCCGCTTTAGCCGTTGCCACTGGAGGGCATTCAACGTTCAAAGCACAGAATATTAACGTCGGTCCATCTTGGCTGCACCCTAATATGCTTACACCCATGTGTACTCCATAATGACTTCACAAAACACGTATTTGTAAACCATCAGTACCATCAATAGAGCATATGTTTGCATGTGTTGTTTGTGTGTAGCAGACATGAAAGACAGGTGGAGGCTGTACAGTACAAAGAGATCTACACCCAAACTCTTGGTTGAAGAACTTGTCATCTACAACAGGAACACATAGAAATATAGTTGGAAACAAAACAGCGTTGTATTCTCACACCACCATTTCACCATTTCCTGAGAAAGAATGCATGCATAAACTGTGTTCCGAGTATTTCTAGTCGCAAACATTTATATATTTGGTTAAGACAGTATCACTCTCTAAAATATTCGTGACAACGAAAAATACGCTGCTACTGAAAATAATATCATCATCTTCTAAAATAGTGGCCTTCCAAAGACAAATTCTAACTGTTGCCGGTATCATACATGCAAAATCTGCGAGTATACACTAGCTAACTTAGTATTTGCTACTCTTACATAGAGACAAATGGACGACTTACAGCTATACTTAAAAAAACATATCATAATCAATAGTGAAAATAATAAACTGCTGGCATATGTCCCACTACCACTTCCACTGAAACTGGCCATCTGACAATCACAAGCAATTGATAGACAAAATTGTCCTGCTTGCTTGCTTGCTTGGTTGACCACTCTTAACTCGTCTGCCTTACATCTGAGGCCTTGTCTGTACTACATAGAGCTCTCCATTCTTAATCACACCTTCGATATCCTGTGCCGAACCTAACACTTGCTCGATGGCCGCACCAGCCTTCACTATCTTTGTCAACATGTCATTTTGAAACTTACGATCCAAGAGAAGAGGATCAGATGAGTAGTCCACGATAACCTCCTCTTCCTTATCCATGGGCACACTGTATACAGAAAAACGAACATCTCCGATGTTAGCAGGTAAGTAAAGAGGAGGCTATTCATTTAGATTCGAAAATGGCTACTGGAAATATGCTCCTTCGTTAATTGAGGCGACATATTTCAGACAGAGAGCATTATGCACATTGCAAGAATTTCTGACGTTTTCCGAGGTTTCCAAGGAAATGGAGAAAATTATGTATACCGACCTGTCATAAAGTCCTGCGCCGGCATAGCCTTCCAAGTCCTCTCCATTGGAATCTGATCGGAAAATAATGGACTGCTTGATAAAAAGACCAATTCGTTTGCTTGGGAAACCTAGCACCTGCAGAACCTCTCAATTTGTGAATGTCAGAAAAGGCTGAAATCCTGCTCAAAAATATATCTATCTACAAAAAAATATTTTACAGCGTTGAGAAAACGATGTGTCCATTGTGCAATATATACATAATGGCGACAACCAGGGGACTGAATCATAGCAGATTCCTCGTTTCAAGAGCATGCCATGTAACCCACCTTTGGAGAATCAAGGGAAGTCTTCTTGGCACTCAAGCTGAGCGCTCGGCCAGAAAATGCACCCACCAAAGTTTCACCAAGGCCTTTCACAACCTGCAGAAACAACGAAGACACTCACTCCCTCAGAACCTTGACCTTTTTATCTTTCAGCAAATCTCCCTCTCTCTCCCTCTCTCTGCTTTTCACTTTGGCATGAGAATGTAACCACCCACACATACCTCTGCATAAATTTCTGTCTCATCTTCTGTTGATGGGTTTGTTGTGTGGATCACAAAGGCGTAATCGGCCTGGATGATCTCCTGGACAAGTACTGCCATGCTTAGGTCTGCATGGTTTAGTTTGGCCTTTCTTGTGCTGAAATAGGCACGCTCGTTCCACTTTGATGCCCAAACCTGCAGAAAATAAATGGCCAATAAAGCCATAAATCAACAGTTTGGCTTCTGAAAGCTCAATTGATTTGAAAGACAGAATTAAGACTGATAGGGATTCTTCCTTCAATAAAAAAAAAGTGTGACGTAGGCAGTCTATGAATTCTACTTCTCAAAATACTTTATTTTTCTGCACATCAAGCGTACATTGTGATTGGCGTTACAGGCGCAGAAATCGTAGTAACCGCAATTGTACGAAATCGAACCCTTTTTTTATTTTTTATTCATTTATTCAGTACTGGCCAGTAATGCCAAGAATGTAGTCCATTGCAGACATGCAATTGTGCTGACACATATATATCCTCACCTTTGTGATGGCTCTCCAGGCTTGTTGCCATCGCTCCTCACTAACATCACCAGGGAATGGCATACCAGAATCCTTCATGGCCGATTTCAGCTCCTCTATCTGCATGCAGGAAGAAAACATCGTCAAGGTATAAAGCACATTAAGGAAGTAGCTGAGACCACAATGTTGCTAGAAAGTACAAAAAAATGTCTGTCCCTCCTGACTGGGTCAAAACCATTAGAACCCAGTAACAGACCCACCAAATTAGCATTTTGCCTATTTGTTTCCACTATCTACTGTAGTCACCCATTTCTCACCACATGAAAGACAAATGAAAAAAAAAACAAGAATTAGGCATGGTTTAGAAGCAGAACCTCCTCCTACATGATGATTTCTAGAAATTCGACCTTCCAGTTTTACGTCAACATGATAAGACATACAAATCCACGCACATCACGCAGAGATGGAATCATCAGTCGGTATAAGCAGCTCATTCTTATCTCTTACCAGACTGGCAGGAGGGCTCAGCTTGAGAACTGCGTTTCTTATCTCTGGGAGCTTGCTGAAGTCTCCATCTGCCAGATTTTTGGATAAAGCATTTACTTCTGCCGCTACTTCCTGCTCCATCCAAAAAGAATGCCGTGAGCATACACCAATCAAATGTGCATTAAATAACACGCATGAACATAAATTAGCACAAGGCACCAGACGAGAACGAACGATAGGGACCTTTTATTTTAAGAACAATGTTAATCACATTAATTGAAAATAAAAGCATTGAAAGATGCAACCTACAGTAGATACGAACAGAACCTATTGGTGCAAAAAGGTTTATTCTGATGCACGTCTCAAAAACAAAAAAAAAACAAAAAAACAATTACCATAAAATAGAGATAAACCAGAAAACATACTGCCCCGCCAAAATAATGCTCAATAACTTCCAACGTTAACTGCGTACTAGGCACAAAAGCAGATAGCACCAAGTACTCAGGATTATACTGCACAGTGGGATACGCTAGCAAAAACAATTAAAATTGAATGGTGAGTACAAACCTTATTCAATGGATCTTCCAGAGCTTTGTCGAATGAACCAAAAGGCAGGGCTACAGAAGTAGGCAAATTCACCCATGCAGGCAATTTGCCCCTTAACCCTGCAATGTTGCGAGACTTGGCTCCCACCTGCATTTACGTAGTGCTTGCAGATAAATAAGCAACGACACAAATACCTCCCCCCAAAAAAAGAGCAAGCTTCTTTGCAAACATCGATGAGAAAAAAGAGCAAGCTTCTTTGCAAACATCGATGAGCCAAGCGCATACACAACCTAGCAATTTTTCCCTTAACTGCAACAACGGCACAGGGGGATGAAAACTTTGCCCCTCATAACAACATCAACCAAACCATCATCCAATTGCCCACAATTTCCAGATCTGTACAGCTCTGCATACAGGTAGTATACCCACCAGCTCAGGTGTAAATTCATCTGCTCGAACTGCGAACTTGCCAGCGAACTTCTTCTTCTTAATACTGATTCCATCAGGAACATCATCCACTGTTCCAGTGGGCGAGCTGGAGACGTCACTTTCAGGAATTTCACTGGACCATCAAAAGTGATTTCAGGCTTAATCCTTTGGGTAAAGGTCACAGTTGACATTACTGCCATCGTAACAATCTATTCATTCAGACTCTTCAATTTCTATTTCCAAAATAGACACAACCATAATTTCTATTTCCAATAGACATAGGTCATGTTGTTGGAAAATCTAGGCATAAAAAAGTCTATGCAGCATAAGATCCCCCTTAAATTTCTCCCTCCACAATACAGACTGGATGACCTCACAAAGCTAGAACACGCGAACATAGATGTATCAGAATAAACAAATCTGGAAAACAGTTGACAAAACGCAACAGTTCAAGCGACATTCTAAAGAAGCTTTGATTACAACACCAAAACGAGCTCTAACAAAAAGAAAAAGAAAAAAACCTGTAATTGAGATCCGCATTTTGATGAAGCATAGAAAGGGCTTTTTTGTCCTTAGAGCGGAGGTCTGCCAACACCTTCTCATCAAAGCAGGTGGCAAACAAGACCTGCACAAACTCACTTTCACCCAGACGTCAAAACTTAAAAACTTGGGCCATTTCCTTTCCTTGCCCTGTCAAAGGATTAAACTCAGGATTTACCCACGACAGAACGTACACGTCCACATAATATGCATTACAATATCAAGCGACTTGGGAGGTAAATTGCCTTCGGAAATTGGTGCGCCTTAGAGATTCTAGTAATAAACCCTCTTTAATCATTCATACTCAGACAACACTAAATGTTCAATAAGCAAGGGCAACCGATATTCACCTTGCAGTTACGAGCCCGCACTGACACGTGAGATAAAATATCAGGCATGTCTGGCGTGAGAACTGCCACAGCTCCATCCGGGATTTCTTCTTCACCTTTCACCTTTCCAGCGATCAAAATTGTTGGGCGAGCATACACCTTGTCTTGCACAGTTCCTAGATCATCTACAACTTCCACAAAACCCTTAACGTCCACAGGACTAATCACCTGCCAGCTGCAGAGCCACAACATCATACCAACAACAAGACACAGTTTGAAACCGAGTCATTCATGTTGAGCAACATGCAGTCTCCCTGGAAACACAGGATATACATAACTTCTGCCAAAAAAGATTACACAACTTGAAAAGCTTGAGATTTCTTACAGATATGAGATTTGCTATCATAGCCAGACAAGTGGTCAGCATCATCAAACAACTTTTTACGGCAGCAAATCATCAACATGTTATCAACATAACGTCATTGACAAAAACCATTGAGGTGCTACAAATTTGCAAACATCCATGTAGATCCAGTTTGCTACACAAAAAAATAAGTGAAAACAGAAGGTGGTTCGCCATCGCGCGGCATACCTGCCCATGTCTGCTGCTTTCCTAAGAATAGGCTGGAATCGGTTTAACAACAGAGAGAGGGATGCCGCAGATCCTGATCGCACAATTTCTTCTGTAAAAATGGCAACCTGCAATTGTACAAATACCAACTAAGTAATGTAGCTCTCCTCCAGTGAAATGCAGTGGGATAAGGACAGAAGGCCATAAATGTAGCAGTGTTTTGCCAACCACTTGGTCAAAAAATTCATACCTTTTATCTAAAAGAAACGAGCATAGTTGCAGAATTATTAGCTTGTGCACAAAGATCTGACTATTACATCTGTGACAGCTAAACATCAATCCCAACTGGAAGCACAAACATTCCAACAGTGCAAGCAAGATAACAAGATGGAATATGACATAACCCATACACTCATTAGGAACAAACATGAATCTAGGAGAGTGAACTTACGGCCCATTCATCCACATTAAGCTTTGCCCCCAAATAATCAGCTGATGGCTGCAAAACTTTCTGTAAGTACTCAGCCTTCTCAGCGAGAGCCAGCTGTGTCCTGTCTGTCACAGCTTTAGCCCTCAATGCCCAGGTATCTTCCCCTCTCTGGCATGCCTCGATCACACTGCGTAAATCCTGTAGAAACATACAAAACGACCTTACAAGTCACTTACAAAATAATAATGGATAAGTCACTTAAAACAAACATGCTTGGTCATAACTGAGAATTGTATGAGAATCGTTCAAGAAAAGAGAAGCACTTGAACACATTCCGGAGTACAAAGTCTATGTGGCAACTTCTAACAGGCGATCTCTGCTCTGCATTACCTATCATATCTTATGTCCCAGACAGAATGCTTTTGAGATCTTTTCAGATGCGACAATTCAGCATTGTTTGGCAGATAAGCGCAATAAACCGGTCACTTCCATCTGCTTGAGAGATTGTGTCAACAATATGCATCAAAAATTGAATGATGTAAATGATTATTTCGGTGCAGCAGATAAGATCATAGATTCCTGCAAGCACCATCCAATAAAATATCATGTACCTTTAGGCAATAGACCAGTTCCGAATTGTTATCACTTGAAAGGCAGAGATTTTCCAAGACAAGGCTCACCGCGTACAGAATTTCCTGTCCATCCAAATACCCTTCAAAACGCATTAACAGCAAGCAGAAGGCAGCATAGTGTTGACACACTAAGCTGCCCCTCCTCACCAACTTAGAATGCATTCGACTTACTTTAAAACAGCTTACGTATCAATGAAGCATATTTAACAAAAATCACACCAGACATTGTTGTAGCAACAGGAAATAAAAGAGCAACATCAAAACAGATGCATCGAGATAATGTCCTTTTTCTCTTACTAGCCTTCCAATGTCACATGAAATATATCCGTTGATAGCACTATGGAATCCACTATATAGAACTCATTAAAATGCTCTGCAACACATTGGGTCAAGCAAATCCAACAATGTATGATTAGCGGAAAGTGTACAATGTTGAAGGTTGGAACGATTTTTCTTTGAAATTTGGAAAGATTGCATCCCATTTTTTTCTGTCATGATTAAACACTACACATATACATCAGCAAACTGTCCCTGCCACAAGGAACAGCTGACGCATAACAGAGATTTGCTTTGAGCACTGACACACAGCAGTTCTTCAAGAGAGGCATCTCGGATTTTCTCTGTCAATCCAACGACTTACAGAAGGGTTGTTATAATCCATGTACTCCATTCCACGTTCTACAGCAGTTCGCAGGGTACTGTCCAAAGCCAGATCCAGGAAGATGATATCCTTTAAGCGATCAGATGATCCAAGCAGTGTCGGACGAAGTTCTTGTCGAGCTTCCAACAAACCCTGTGTGCATAAGTACAACAGCTCGTGTTCATCGTTTCAGGTCAAGTGCCCAAACATGCCAGCAGGAGCATAGGTAATTCAGGAAGAAAATACAGCAGTATGTACCAATGACTATTGCCCAGGATTCACTAATGATCAGCAAATAAAATTTGTTGAGCACTGTCTGTTTTGGAAACAAACACAAAAAAATTGCCACATTAACACAATGTTCAGAAAACTTCAATTGAGGTTTATGTCTGTGTATTTGCCACAGGTATCAGAGGCGTTAACTGACCTCCAAAAGGGGAATCACTCTCTTGTCTTCCACGTGCTCCAAAACAAACTTTAGATAGCCCTGAAGCGTAGTAAGAATACAGACTATATTAATGTCCAGTCACAGTACGCAGCACATCCCTATGAGTACAATTACAAAAACCGCCATGCTTCTCTAGAATTTAAAATCTAAGAACCTTATCTTTCCACTGATTGTCTCCCGTTCGATGAGCATATATTACACAGACTCTCATTTTTACATCTACACAACTAATAATACGCAAGTGTAGCCCACTTAGAACTCACAACCAATGACAATCACCATGTTGTGAGCTTCAAAGCAGATAAAGGGATTACATTTCTTCAATAGCATTACTATAATGTTTGTTGAGAAAGATAGACACATACAGGTAGCTCATTTGAAAGGCCGCCAATTGGGTGAATCTCCACTGATTGCATGAAACTCTGCAAAAGCCAGGATCAACCATCAAACGCAAATCAAAACCTCAAACCATTATTCCTGAAGAAAAAGATAGAAGAGAAAATTTTCATAGACAGAGGTCGCATGGTGTAGGACCAGCAACATAATTTTATGATCAATAAGTGAACCAAAAGTGGTTGATAAGATATCTGGGAGACAAAACATTCATGTGAAAATATCAGCTACGCACTTGATGCACAGCAACATTTCCCAGTGTCTGCAATGCTAATACATTAACCACAACCTACAACAACCAATTCGTCAAGGATCTACAGCACATAAATGGTTGCAAAGAGGTCGGTTGGTAGCCAGCCACTATACAGTAATTCTCTGCCAAGAGCAAGGCAAATTGACAGATCAATCCGCTTGAGAAAACAAAGGGCAAGTCAAGGTTAAAGAGTTCAAGTGTAGAATACCTCACTCGCCCCCTGCTTGTAACCCATACATGTTGCAATTGCTGACTCCAAATCTGCTCCAGAATGCACTGCCTGTGCAACCAAATACAACCAAGTGAACGTAGTTTATATTAACATAAAACTAATCAAAAGTCAAGCTGCAAATTACCAAAAGTTTAATACAGCTAACCCTTTTGATTCAAACAATAAAGGCTGCATGCCGAAAATGGTGCAATAAGAAAACTGCGGTTTGAGGAGAACAAAAGTTCCCAAGCAACAAGGATTTATGATGCAAGCAACAAGACAGCATACACAATGCAAAACGAATGCTGCTTCTATGAGCAGCGGAAACACTGCATTATAAGAAACTGCATTAACACTCAATAGCAAATAACAGAGGAGCTCCTCAGTCCGTGTTGTGTACATGCAATCCCTAATCCTATTGCCAAGTAGGGTGGTCGACGTATGCCCATGAGAGCTTTCAAATCCCCACATCACAGCCAGGCAGAAAGTAAGCTGTCCAATATTGAGGGTGATATCGCCTTAAAGGCCACCAGAAATCTACCTTTAGTGACTTCATGTAGTTGTTAAGGTCTCTGAGCAGGCCGTCCTTCTGATCTGCTCTGAATTTTGGCTCTGAAACTATTGGCCTGTCATAACTTCTTAACCGTTCTCGGGATACTCCATTTGAATTCAGTGTTTTCCAGTAGACATCCATGTCGAAGTTAGAACTGATGTGGTCAAGGAGTGCCTGAAAGAGAAATCATCCCATCACGAGTGGCACAGCGTGTTTCTGAGATTCTGACTTCTAACTACGACCAAGAATTTCGTATATGCACAGCAAAAGGTCTATAAACTGTTGCAAACAAAAGAAAGTAATAAAGCAAGAGAAAAAACTGCTGAAAAAACTGCTCCAAATTTCGAAAAATCAAAAAAAAAAAATAGAAGAACACAGACGTGGTAACCCAGGTTCAGAGTGACAAGCAAACACAAATGTATATTTCATGATGTTGTCCAAACTTCAAAGTTATGCAACAACGCATACAAACCTGACAAATGACGACATCGTCAGGACTTGTATTATTATGCAATTTCTGATGCCACTCCTCCATCATCCCGCCTTTGCAATCATTTGCCCTCTGCACAGAAAACACAACAAATGAGAATGGTCTCAACAATTCGAGGGAGAACAGGCATCTACTCAGGTACATCAGGTCAAGACCAGCTAGCTTCCTAGTCCACAGACACAAAACTGGCCTCGGTACTTCAAAACAATGTCGAGTTCATACATGATTTCATTCGTCACAACCACCAGTTACATTACAAGCAGAAAGCTGACCAGTGGATTACAACTTTACCTGGACGACAAGAATCTCATCACGAATGCGTTGCCCCACATCACCTTCTCCTCCGCGTCCAACAGTCATCATAACCATGCGGACCAACTCTCTCAACTCATGGCGTTCTTGATAGACACGCCTCAAATTGTCTGTCATCCTATCTTGAGCTGCACTAATCTCACTGCACAGATCAACCGAAAGCAAGGTCAACACGACGTACCATTAATGTTACAAGTTGTATTCACCTAACTTCACAGACTACTAGTCCAGTCCATAACGTAGTAGAAAATTGAAATACTCTGATCATTGACTTGATAATACCAGCAAAAATAAAAATCAGACGTCACCTACCGCGGTTTCACATTGTAATTTTTGTTCCAAATAAGCTGCCTTGTGGCCATGTACCGGAACCAGACAAGTACTGCTGCCATCCCAAGTTCACCTTGGCCAGCAGCTTTCTCCACTATACCTGCACCAATATTGAACCTGCACATTGTAGAAAAGGGAGTTACAAACAGCTTCCCTGTACTCAACAGACTTCAAGAAACCCAAGTCTGAAAAAGATAGGACGAAAGAGGCGTTACAGATACTTAGCAAAAATCCAATGTTCTAAGGCAACCGGCTAGTTGCATAATTTCAAATCTTTGCAATGACTACAGAATATGAGATAGCCAGATTTTTAATCCTTTTCTACAATTGCCTGAGTATAATTGACCGAAGTGCAAATGACAATATTAAAGATCGATGGCAAAAAAGTCATTGAAATTAGGAAAAAGATTAACCCTAGATCTAAGATTAAACATTAGTCAGTTCTTCCTATAAATCATTTGACATGCTCATAAAAAGGACCAGAGTTCGCATCTTTTGTTCCAGAGCATAAAAATCTTCAAGGCACAAATAATGACATTCACGCACCTGTGCATAAGAGAGCGCTGAGCCTCAGTCTCCTCATCTGCTATTTCATCCAACAAAGCCTTTGCTGTACCGGACCCATCTCCAGCATCCTGGTACCATTCATGACAATAATGTCAACATTCTGGAGGCTCCCAACTCATACCAAAGTTCACCACCCATTCCTGACTAGAAGCACATTAAGCAGCTTTGCAGCCATGCAGGCAACAGATAATCAGCTTTGAAGCCAAGTTCAAGAAATCTACGACACGGTTTTCCAGCACACTCCTATAGACGTGTCAGACGGGAGTAAGAATGTGAAATCTTACGTGCAAATAGGAAGACAAACACTGGGCACTTTTAAATCGCAGCAACAACATAGTCAAGTACTAAGGACACTGACAGGCTGGGGACTGGAAGACGTCGTGGTGGGTTAGTCAAACCTAGACCTTGAGAGGGGTTTCAAAGTCCTAGTCAGGAATGCGTGAAAGATGCATGAAGCAAGTCTAATGTGCAATCATGAAAAGTACTGATTATTCCAGTAGAGAAATGAAGGCAACAAATACAGGTGAATTACAGGAGAGATATCGATAGCCGTTGCTTGCCTCTAACACGATCGATTAAGGGTATAAGTTTTTGACTGGGAACCACGGGAACTGGAAAGATTACCAGTTTTGACTTCTGCTCAGCTTTTTTAATTCCGACCCAGAAGTCCGTCCCCATATCCTTGTACCAGTTGTCGCCCGAATTAAGTACAAAGGGAACGCCTGCAAAGTCCTTGGCATCTTCACCAAGAGGCAAGTCTACAAACTGCAAAACAACCATAATTGTATGAGCTAAGGACACATGAAGGCAGGCACAGTCAATCAAATTATCAGGGCACTTGGATACTACTTAGTAGGGGTTGAATAGCAGGCAAACAAGAATCTTGGACAAAAATATCACAGCTATTATATCAAAGGATATCTAAAAGAGATTATGGACATGCCAGTGAAATACCTGCAAGGAGCTATCACCACCAAAGCCTTTTTCAAGCGGTGTTTGTTGCGTATTCTGCTAGGAAAGAGGCATGGGAAGAATATCAGACATGGCAATGACCCTTCTCCTTGACGTGTCTCCAAACAAAATGATCTCCATTTAATTGAAACCAAGCCACTGTACATAATTAATGCACTTTCGCGCAAAACCCACTAAATTATAAAATTAAGGGTCAGGTAAATGAAGCCTTGCAAAAACAAAGTGAGATCTCTAAGATCCATCGATTAAAGCTGGCCACTCGTTAAAAATAGTTTTAAGTATCTCAGCAAACTTGCCTTCCATTCTTGGCCTTTGCCATTTGCCAGGCCCCAATGAGCAATCAGAGGATCACTGATTGAACTGGCAAGTCGGACTTTCACCTTCCCATCGACCTCAGTCACCAAAACCTGAGAGCACAAAAATTGAGGCAACGCTTAGCTGCATTACCACTTTCTTTGTAAATTACTGGCAAAAATAAAAATATTTATAGAAAAATCAAAAGCTTGTAACAGCGAGATTCATGAATGGATACAGATGGAGAACAAGGAAAAGCAGTTAAAGCATTAACGAAGGGCAACTGCCATCCATCAATAGTGAATATTGAAGTCTGCAGAATACTTCAGTCGACTTTTCCTCAAAATTGCCTAATTCTTTTATATTCTGAGGTGCCAGTATTCCTGCATACTAGTATGACAGCATGAACAGTCATAAAAAGACAACCTTGTTTAAGACGTCTGGAAGAAATTAGCTGGTGAACTGACTTTTCTGTTTATGCTAATCCTTGGTGTTTATGAGAATCTCAAATGAACTTGCAGAAGGAACATCAAGAAACCAAAACCTGAAAGATATACCTAGATCAACAATGCAATCAGATTACCTATGCATCTTGATGAGATAAAGTTTTCATGTTCAATCTAATGGCTCAACTTGCTTACTTAATAAAGCCCTTACATCAAATAAATTTCAAGAAACTGACCATAAATCAAGAAAATAAGCTACACACAGGATATCTCCGACTAAGACCTTAATCATCAAAGCTCAAACGGTAGAAAGGATTAAAAAAAAAACTGAAACTTTTTAGTTGCAACATTGAAGAAAAATAACTCTATACTTCACGAATGATAGGCATTCAGGCCAAAAATGAGAACATTGTTTCCAGCATTCATCCCAGCAATTATTGTTGCCCTTTAATGGAAGTGTGTAATACCAGTGGAAGGCATAAAATCAACAGGCAATGCACACAATTCTCTGCCAATTTCCAGTGCATGTTTCTGACGCCCAGGCAACAACCAAATGCGAAGAAATGGGGACTCACAAGAACTTGATCTCCACCGAATTTCACAAATTTCTTGGAGATGAAATCCTCCTGAGCCTCCAAGACACTTGCCGCTGCCTCCAGCTTTGTAGGTTCTCGAGGTGGTGCTACCTTCACATCTCCTGACTTACCAACCTTGCTGATAAGTGAATTCAGATCACGATTCCTGCGGCTTGTAGATTTTGTTGTGTAACTTTTCTTAGGGGGCGGGGGTGGTGGTGCTGTGGCGCCTGACCCGCCACTTAGACGTTTCCTTAATTCTTCAATAGTCACTCCACTCTTCAGCTCATTTTGAAGCTCCTTCCGAGCCTCTGCATATTCATGCTGCAGCAAAAAACAATCAGGGTAATTCAATTATTCCGGGTTTAACGAGCAAAAAAAAACATATTTTTCTGCAACCAATTAGAGAGTAACCAAGGGGCAATAGACTACCAATTGATACTTTTCTCAAATAGGAATTCCAAGTATGTCAGCTCTAAGACTTAAAAGGGCGACCCTCTGATTACAATACTCCATATTGTGTGCCACTAGTCTAAAGACACTTAAACATAAGCAAAGTCAAGGGCAGATTCTCCTTCATTAAGATTAACAAAACCTTCACTCTCAGAAAACCAACCAGAATTTAAAACAAATATTGGTAAACAAACATCAACACAAACTAACTTAAAAGATGACAAGGAATGTCAGGCAGGAAATTACAGCTTGCTGTTCTGGTGAGTAATTTTGTTTTCCATTCCTCTCCCATCGAACATATGACTGAATTGCCAATAGATCCTCTGGAACGTCAGGATCATCAGAGGCTGTTGTGCCATTATCATATTCCGGCTCCTCCACCTTAGTGGGTTCACCACCACCAAGAAGCTTTTGGCGTAACCCATCAATGGTTATTTGTCCAGAAGCAACCATAGTTTGAAGTTCAAGACGAGCCTTCTCATATTCCTCCTGGAAGAAATAAGCGTGAATTGAATGAGTTAACACCAAGACTTGCTGGATACACGTATTTCAGTCTCTTTGACAACTCTTTACTCCTAGCTGGTACCTTAAAGCATAACCTTTGTCTGTCAATTGCAATATACAAACCACAGAAGGTGGCAACGTACCTTCTCTCGTTCAGGTGTGTAATTCTGTTTTCCGTTCTTTTCCCAATTCAAGTATGCCTGGACATTCAATAAATCTGTTGGAATGACCACCTTCGATGGATCCACCTTGGCAGACGAAGGGGGGATTGTAATTCGAAAGTTGCCACTGTCATACTTGAACCTGTCATTGTAACAACAAGGTTTAGCCCAATACTCTAGCAAAAGTCATTCATTTGACCTCCATTATTGTCAATTGGCATTAATGAAATAATTGTTCTAGACATCAACCACAAATATCAGAAAACATTTTGGTGGCTCTGCAAGAGAATGATGGAAGAAGAAAGCTTTACCTTTGTGTGAAGGGGCAGACCAAAAAACCAACCTATATATCAGATAAAAAATCACGCAAAGAAACACTGATATTATACCAGAGGCAAGAAGCAAAAAAGCGTAAGTCTCACCAGGAGTTTGTTGCTTCATCTTTGAGGGTGAACTCTATCCCATCATACTTATCATCGGCCACCTCAATTTTCAGAAAGAGGTCATTCCCTTCCTGCCAGCAGCAAGCGGATGACCAAATGGTAAGATAATGCTTACCCCATATGCAGAAAACATTCGTAATGCTCTTGGGAATAAATTCACATTCCCAATAGATCATTGGGATTTTCAGAAATAAACTCAAATAAAAACCCTAAAAAGGAAAAAAACAATATGCGATTTGAACTTGATATCAGGTTTTCTTCGTGATCTTGAATAAACCAATTAAGTTTGTGACCTCACGCATTGTAGAACAAAATCACGATGTCAAAAAAAAAGGCCGACCAGAAAAACCATCCAGCTTTGCGAAACTAACCTTGTGAAAGTGAGATTGTAGAGCACGATTCTTGTAGTTTTTAGTTCCATCAGGCTGAAGTCCAGGAAGTGTCCAACCCCTGCATTTCTACGTGCAACTAAGTGAGTACCAAAGTCGTTAATTTCCCTGCATCCACAAGCTTCAATATGCAATCTTCCTTACAACAATAAATTAGGTGGGAATTTCTGTTTAAACAAATCGAGCCCATTCAAAGGTCCTGTATGACATGCACCAAACAAGTTGGTCCATTTCTTGAAAAGTCCGAGGGCACAAAAAATTAACAGCATTGACAATTATCAACATCAATTCCGATAGAACCAATGGCAAATTGGGGCAGAAAGTGTAGGTTTAAAAGTAGTGTCACATAAACAGCAAGTCCGCAGCAAAAACAAGCTGAGAAGTTTCGGTGATTGGAGTTGTAAGGAACACAATTGGCAATAATAACCAACAGCAGACAAAATGTAAACCATAAAAGCTGTATTTCAAGATACTGCACAGTAGTGAGCACAGAAAAGAACAGTAGTGGGCACAAAAATAAAACAAAATGCAAATACTTACGTTTCACCACGCTTTGTCGCTCCCCAGTGCGCGATCAACTTTGCATTAACCAATGGACCATTCTTCACTCGTAGGACAACGTTTGCCCTCTCCTCGTTCGTGGCACCAGATGCATAAACCTGATTGAGATTCACAGGATAAACAGGAGATCCAGGTCAAAGAAGGTAAATTTGAAGAAAGTCCCTGAATTAGGCTACGACTTGAATTGGCCAGCATCAATTAATACATTTCAGAATTACCTGCGTGCCAGATTGCCACGTGTAGTAACTTATGTGTTAAAATTGAGTTTTAACTGCAGAAGCCTTCGCCAGCACTATGCTACAGGCTGTAGAGACGAAAAAATCATAATTCACACAAATAATATTCATTTAGATAATTTAATTGGAATAAACATAATCTGGTCATTACCAAAAAGCAGCAGAAGTGAGAAATGTACTGACCTCAACGTCGCTGCCATCCACTGAAAATGTATTATTGATCTGCAAATTTTTACATAAAAATGGCCATGGAAATCCTTTAGTGGAATGACCATTAAAATCGCCCTCAGACTGTTCGCCGCCATTAATATAAATCATGGCAAAAGTGAAAATCACCACTCATGGTACGCCAGGTTTTCCTCCGCAATTTACAAGCTCAGTTGGGGAAAAACTGACAGATCGCCTAAAACGTCAAGTTTCGATGAGAAGAATAAGAAGAATGAGAAGCATGAGAAGCAAATCAGAGGCTGGGTCTATAAGGTGCATACCTTTGATGGAGCTTCTGTGGCAACAGCTGCACGAATAGCCATGGATCGTCTCCTTCCTGAGGATCTTGATTGATCTAAGCACCTCTTCTGGACAGATAGAAAAGTCTGACCAGTTACAAATCTTGACTTCTTCAGAATTCTGGAACTTCCGACAGGATTAATACCAGAGAGAACACAGAGTCTTTCCCCATTGCTTGTCACAACCTTCACATTCTCAGTACCAGAAGAGGGAGAGGTAAGAGCGGCCGGTTGACAAGCAAGAGAAGATGATGGGGTGGAAACAAGCACCATAATGGACTTAAAACACTTTCAATCCGGGCGCTGAAATCAGAAAGGAGCAACTGCTCCGGAACTATGTAACTGTCGGTAGAGAAGAAACAAGGTTTAAGATAAAAAGGAGAATCAAAATAGAGACTCGCAATGTAGCCTTTCACGAAAAGGTAGAAACGATCTCAAGTTCTAAATAAATAGATTATAAAAAGAACAGCTTGATGTATAACAAGAATTGTCAGTCACCTACAGTACTGAAGTGTAATGTGGGAGCCACAGGTCTCTAAATCCACAAAGAGAGTCTATGCCAGTTGGAAGATGATATCTTTGCTGGAAGTAAACGAAAAAATTCTGCAGTGTGACTACAGATTTTAAACAGAAATCGTACAGTTTCGGGACGTCCTTGGCCCTTTTCCGGGGATGAGGGGAAAATATCTGGGGCTGTTGGTCGGACAAAAGGTAAGGCACAGAGAATGCTTGTACTTTTTTGAGTTCTCAGGAACAAAAATTGAAAATTTACAGGACTGCCCTGAATTTGAACCAAGGTGATTTGTACCGAAAATTCACATTGAAACGGACACCTTATGTAGCGAAGGTTATTTCTCAATCCAAGGATCTCCAGTACGGTATTAATTTGTCGATTTCGACACTGACGCCGGCATTGTAGTACACTTGGCAGTCAAATGAGCATACTGCGAAGCCTGAATGCCAAGTGTCCAGCAGTATTCGGTGTTACTCAAAGTACGCTGGCATGAGAGAGCGCCGTCTGGCAGACGCTGAAAGTACGACTGTTTTCAGCCGGTCATTGAACAGACCACTGGTTGTTGTTTGGGAACAAAGGTAAAATTTCCTGGCCGATTTTGCGTTGCCCTGTAATTTAGTGATGAACATCGTAAAAAATTTCTCGACATTCCATAACATGGATGTCATTTCCCCCCATAGATCAAAATGTTCGAACTCAATTTTTCTTAGTTTTAAAATGAAAAGTATAAAAAATTGTAAAGTACGAAAGCTACAATGGATAATTCTGGACTGAGAGCGTCACCTGTTGCAACGAGCGTTCGAACTTTTCATCGCTTTACTTGGGCAAGTGCGTTCGGTATCAAAAATGGATATCGGCCGATGCGCTCAGTTTTGTTTCCTTGTAGTTCAGTACTTCAGTACACCGTGTATCGCTTTTTTTTCGCCTCTTAAAAAATCTTTGTGTGCACACGTGTCGAATTGTCAATCTGACGGATGCGATTGAAAGAAATTTATCACCTTCAGTTGCAGCATCGAAAAAGTGCAGGGAAAAATATGTTTTAAGTGGCGAAAAAAACATTAGCACAGAGAACGATGCACGGTGTAGTTCGTACAAATAACTCAAAAATGGACCAAACTATTTTGACCTTACGTTGTTTCGCCACTGCAACGGAGAGCTCTACGTTTCGCCTCTCGTAAGTAAGGGTGCGTCTCCATGTGCCAAAGTAAGGGTTTTTTCCTGTCGTTTTCATGTAAAAATGTTGTCGTCTTGTGTTCTTCGACCCACTGCCACGCCAAAAAACGTCATCTTCAAACTTTTCTTTAAAACACATGGGCGATGTGTTTTATAACAAAGTATTTTCTAAAAACAAATAGGAACACGTATACGCACGGGTAAAAAAAATTTACAAAGATTTTCAAACGAATTCAAGCAACGGCGAAAGGTACACTATTCGTTATGTTTTGTATGTTTGCGTCATAATTCAAAAGTAGGTGAAAGTAAGCCCATACAATATGTCTATTGTATGCAAAACATACAATATGACCTAAGACCCATATTGTATTCGGACCTATTCGGACCAATTAAAACATTAGGACCAAAAATTGGACCAATTAAAACATTCGGACCAAAATTTTTTATTTACACCGTCAGATTCGGAGGATCGGATGGTCGCTAATCAAAGAAGCGATCTAAGAAGATCACATGAAAATCCCATAACACAACTTACGATAAAGGCGCCAACCAAAGGCCTACAATAAAAACGCCTACTTTTGAACTATGGTTTGCGTCCATCAAAGTACATAATCTCTCACGCGGCCTCACATTCTCTCCTTCAAACTTCATCATTCCTTCAAACTTCACTGTTCCTCAACCTTTCACGAGGTAGCTCTACGCTGACCGGTGGGAAGCTAAAGAAAACTTTTTATGCCTTAAAAAAATGAAAACCCACAATTATTATTGCTATGTTTTTTAACCCGGACAAAGGCGGATAATAAGTCTATTTTATTATGTTGTTTCATTTGAAAATTTTACCACGTTTTTACAGGCTCAGAATTACCAAAAAAAAAAATATAATTATTGTACTTAATACTGGTTTTATTACGTCACACTTAATCTACTGTGCAAATCGGTTATTCGGAAACCAAATTTTATTATGATTATTACTATTATTTGTTTTTGTTTTTCTTTATTATATTTAATTCTTTACACAATAATGAAAAAATCAATGCATCCACTAGGAGTTACAAAGAAAACTTAAATTTCAAGTGATTATATCAAATATGAGATAGGTTTTTCAAATAGGAATAGAGATTCAATGCGCGTGGAAATTGCCAAAAAGGCAGCCGTACCTGGAAGGCAGCGTCACCTATGGACAACATCTATGGACAAAGGGTTAAAAAGGTAAATGTCTACAAATTTCACATAAAATTATGCGATGTCACTTACAATTTTGAATTATCAGGTGCGTCATCACAAATTGCAGATGTTGACAACCGTCACGGGCATTGCCAGCGTATACAATCGTCACACCCTTAAGCAACAATTTTTTCGGTTACACATAGGGACACCTAAAATACGGGTCCGCCGGATCTGCGCTGAAAAACAAAGTAAGTTCGCTAAGTTTCAAGTACATGGAGACGCACCCTGATAATCGTAAAGAAGGTGAAAATAAACTTTCCATTATTAGGGCACTTTCGCATGAAACCGAAACTTTAGTCGCCAATGAAATTAAATCGTTACTTTATATTGTGACGGATGTAGACGTGGGTGTAATTTGTGACGGTTGTAGACGACTACCAAACTCACGACAATTGATGATGTTTACAAAATAGCGACGGTTGTTGACGTCTAGCTACTTGTGACATTGTAGATGTTTAGGGTTTATGACATTTTGACGTCACGCTCAAATTATGACAGCGTCGACGTCACAAATTCTAAAACTCTCAGCCATGGTTTCCTAATTTTGTTTTTTAGTATTTTGTCACTCTACTTGGCATTAAAATACGCCCAAAGGTAGTAAAAAGAAATCGTTTTTATAGATTTTTCATTTGATACCATCATTGACGTTTTTCATTTCAAAAATTTTGAGATAAACGCAGTAGTGGGAGAGAGAGAGAGAGAGGGAGAGAGAGAGAGAGAGAGAGAGAGAGAGAGAGAGAGAGAGAGAGAGAGAGAGAGAGAGAGAGAGAGAGAGAGAGAGAGAGAGAGAGAGAGAGAGAGAGAGAGAGAGAGAGAGAGAGAGAGAGAGAGAGAGAGAGAGAGAGAGAGAGAGAGAGAGAGAGAGAGAGAGAGAGAGAGAGAGAGAGGGAGAGAGAGAGAGAGGCGCTTTCACAAACTTTGCTTTTGCGAAATGGCGTCCGTTGGTCGAGACCCCCTCCACGGCCCCTGTACGGAAGAAAGCGCATGGAAAAAAGTCACGCACGGGCTAGAAACGTGTAGTGGGTTTTTTTTGTTGGTACTCAAAATTGTCAAAAACTTCCGACATGTGCAATAGTATCTGCCTATTCGCTCACCTCATAGAACTTTATTTCAAACCACCTCGCGAGGTGATTTTATATAAAGTTTGAAGATGAGCTGAAAGGACGCGAAAGTGGGTCGAAACGCGCTGGACGACAAACTCTATCGCGCTAGACGACAAACTCCAATACATTTAAAGTTTCAGGGTAACGCAAGATGTACGGTGGAAATTACAATTTTTTGGTACGGCTGTGATTTTTCTCGTTTTTTTCTAAGTTATGGAGGAAAACAACAGAAAATAACTGTAGCTTTAGCACATGTGAAAGTGCCCTTACACTTTTCAACAAATTAGGGTACGTCCCCATGTGGCAAAGTAAGGGTTTTTTCCTGCCGTTTTCCTCAAAAACTTAGCGCCGTAGTGCTAAAGTTACAACCTTACGAAGAAATTGCAAAAATGTAGGATACAATTTGCGTTAACTCAAACTTCAAATGTACCACAAGTACTAGTCCTGTGTTTTCCAACCCACAGCCGCGTTGTCTTCAAAATTTATTTTGAAACATATCGGCGATGTGTTTTAAAATAAAATAAACACTGCTCCACAAATAGGAAATACATATTTGAACGCGTAAAAAAAAAAATTCAAAAGTTTTCGGCAATTTCAGACGATGAGCTTGTCATTCCGTCACTTTCCTCTCCCAATACAATCAACCCTCACTGTCAAAAAATATATGCAAAAAAAACGCAACCTCACATGTAATAATGTAGCAAGACCCACAAAATGAACGAGATAGCAAAAGAGGTTAAAACATTTATTAATATGGATTTTTTAAAGTAACTTAAAAAAAAAACACAACTCAAATTTGAAAGTGAGTTCTCTCAAGTTATAATGTTATGTAACGTTAAAAATGAGCATTTCTGGACTAATCACAATCTTTCAGCACGTTGAAACACTAATATGTGCTTCTGTGAGAATATGACCTTAGATTCCATTGTAGAACTTAAAATTAAGTGATGGCCCAAGTTTGGAGGTCAATGTCAACACATCTAAGAAATCTTGAATCTACGTGATAAGTCTTTACCTTTTTTTGGCTACAAACTTCCCACTCTGCATTTTGACGATAATATTTCCACGTGGTAAAACGAATACTCAACAGGCGTGGAACACTAACCACTTAGCTAGAGTAACCGTTATTCTAAAATAATACCTCTAAAAAAACATACGCTGTTTTAGGTCTGAGGGTGTGTATGGTAAACGAACTATGTCTTTTTCACCGTTACAGTAAACTTGTAATTATCATAACATTTATATTTTCATATATGACAAAACCTATACCTAGATCAATGTTCAACCGACTGCTTAGTCGTAGTATACGCTTGGAAGATACATCGACAATGTACGACATAAAAGAGATAGATGCCCCGTCCCGGAGGTCAACGTCGCGTGATGATGAGGTAGTGGTTGCCCAAACCAGTCATCGCGGGTGTCTTACAAGCGAAAGTCAACAAGTGCTCAAAATTTGAAGTCCAACGTGCTCGAGACCCAAGACCACATGTCGCGGGCGAGCGCTATCTAAGGTAACGACTATTCAGGTTTGATTTCACGGATATTCGAAACGCGAAGTCATTCGTTTCAAAAAATAAAAGTCACCCTATGTTGGGGACAGAAAGAAAACGTATCTTGAGTTAAACAAGGTAAACATCCCCAAAGCCTCATTTGTTTGGGCATGATAACTCCTCAACAAAATTATGGATGCCTTTGTAACGATGTGTACTTGAGGGTGACACTATCCCAAGAAGCACACATTACTTATTAAGGTTGTACCATACATATAATAGACCTTTCTTCCTTATATTGGAGGTTAAGCGAATGATTGTATATTATAATAGATAAGCGTGGATATGTGTTTAATCACAGTTGATGATAGTACATCTCTTATTGGCTTATGTGAAAGACACGAGAGTGTGGTTATCATTAAAAAGAAAACATAAATTAATTATAAGCTACAATTTTATTGGTGTTATCATTTTTTGAAACTACACCTTTTTCGTAAAGCTAGTAGTAGGTAATAAGATTTTGCTTAATATCTCGCGGTAGGACTAATTTTGAGTCACAACAATAAATTGCTGTTCTACAACCACCGTTTCAAGCGGAGAACCAGCAGTAGTAGTGGAAGTAGACATGAAAAAACAGCAGAAACTATCAAAGTACCTTCTCAACATCCAACTTTAAATTGACACAAAATATGACTCAAGAAGCCAATATGCTTCAAATTTGCCATAGTAATACACAATCCAGTAAACTGACAATTCCCAAAATTGCAGTTCAAATGACATAGTAAACCATAAGATATGATCTTTGGAAGTTTCCCAAAAACTGCCCTTAGAAAATCATATTCCCAAAACTGGATACTACAAAATTGGCTAAGTCCTATGTTATATACTCACAGTGTCTATCTACTGATCTACACTAATTTGGGTAACCGTTACCACGGTAATTATCCTGACTAACGACAAAGCATCCTACTTGTATGTCATTGTACCTCAAAACCCTAATTATTATTTTCAAAAAACTTGATTAATGGAACACTATTTTTTATCACACTAAACTACAAACTAATGCTATTCAGATATTTATAGACAATGAACCATACACAAAACGTTCCAAATGCTTAGTCAGCGGTAGCTGCTAAAGTCCAGCCGAATGTGGTCGTGTAGTACGAAGCACCTGAGTTCTTCGTCACTTGTGGTCCCACGCGAATCACGCGTGTGGTCCTTCGTGAATCACGCTTGTGGTCCCAGGTGAATGGCGTCCGTTGGAACACATTCGATCGACGATGGTACCGTCAAATTGTACCAAATGTTTCCGGAATACCCAAAACAGATCCCGTTCATCCGATCATGTGAATCACATCATCAACTTTTTGACACGTATAACTGACTGTCGGTGCTACTCCGAAAAACTTGCATACGTTCTTTTGCCGACACGTGTCCCTGCAAAAGTATGATACACTCTACTATGCTTTTTGCTAGTGTAACACTAGTTAAGGTAAGTATTATTGTAGACAACTAGGAAAAATATCCTAAGTTATTTTTACCCCTATTTACTGAAATAAAGATTTATAAATTACAACACTCCCCTAAATCTTTAGACTCAGTTACTCACTTTGTCCAATAGCATCTCTACAAAACTGTAACTTAGGAGTTGGAAGGGCTTTTGTTAACATGTCAGCCACCATCTTCTCATTCGGTAAATAACACAATTTAACAACTTTTGCAAGTACTTTTTCCATAACAAAGTGAAGTCTAACATCCATGTGTTTGCTCTTAAAGTGATGGCTGGGGTTAGAGGCAATTGCAATGGCTGCTTGGTTGTCACACCAGATAGCTTGAGGACCAATTTGCATATACCCAAGTTCTTGTAAAATGGACTTGACCCATAGGAGCTCCTTGAGGGCGGAAGCTACACCCTATATTTTGACTCCATTGTGGATTGACCTCTAACCTTTTGTAATTTGCTACTCTGGCAGCAAGTTCCATCTCCAAACTTCAAAACAAAGCCGGTGGTAGATTTCCGGCTTGGCATGTCTCCATAGCTAGCATCGCTCCACGTCTGTATTTTCACCTCTCCTCCTCCGAGTACAAGTTTGAGATTTCGAGTACCTGCAAGATATCTCAACACCTTTTTTGCTGCTTTCCAATCTGCCTTTTAAGGATTCTGCAGACTCTTACTCAGGACTCCCGCAGGTGCTCCAATATCGGGTCTCGTACAGTTCATAAAATATATAAGACTTCCAACTACCTGTCTATATGGCTTTGAAGCCACAAACTCTTCCTCCCTTGTCTGTATATTCTCACAAACCATTATGCCTGAGTTTGACTTAACCTTCAGAATATATAAAATACTTGACA
>JBBHKE010002603.1:18621-33020 GCA_037447655.1 Zygnema cylindricum | reverse complement strand
CTTTTAAAATGATTGCTGGGGTTAGAGGCAATGGCAATGGCTGCCTGGTTGTCACACCAAATAGACTGAGGACCTGTTTGCATGTACCCAAGTTCCTGTAGAATAGACTTGACCCATAGGAGCTCCTTGAGGGCCGAAGCTACTGCCATGTATTCAGACTCCATTGTGGATTGAGCTGTAACCTTTTGTAATTTGCTACTCCAGCAGCAAGTTCCATCTCCAATCTTAAGTACAAAACCAGTTGTAGATTTCCGGCTTGGCATGTCCCCATAGCTGGCATCGCTCCACGTCTGTATTTTCACCTCTCCTCCTCCGAGAACAAGCTTGAGATTTCGACTTCCTGCAAGATATCTCAACACCATTTTCGCTGCTTCCCAACCTGCCCTTTTAGGATTCTGCAGACTTCTACTCAAGACTCCCACAGCTGATGCAATGTCGGATCTCGTACAATTCATAAAATATATAAGACTTCCGATTACTTGTCTATATGGCTTTGAAGCCATAAAGTCTTCCTCCCCTGTCTCTAGACTCCCACCAACCATTATGCCTGAATTTGTATCAATTCCTTCCAATTTCTGCCTGAATTCCATAGGAGTTACGAATCCTTTTACATCTCTCATTTCAAATGTTTCCAGCATGTTACCTATTGCTTCTTTCTGAGTCAACATAATCAGCCTCTTGTTTCTGTCTCTTTCTACTTGTATTCCTAAGATGTATTTGGCCTCACCAAGGTCCTTCAGCTCGAACCTAGACCTTAAAACCGCTTTAATGCGGTATATTTCATCCATTGACTTACTTATTAATAATAGATCATCCACATATACAACAATGTAAATTACCCCATCCTCTCCTTGTAGAACATATACAGATTGATCTTAGCTAATTCTCTTAAAACCTAGCCCAGTCAAAAACTCATCTAACTTCACATTCCACTAACGCGGGGCTTGTTTTAGCCCATACAAAGATTTCATCAATTTACACACTAATTTTCCTTTCCCTTTTCAACATACATTTTAGGTTGTTTCATATAAATTGTTTCTTCTAACTCTCCATGCAAGAAAGGAGTTTTAACATCCATTTGATGTATTTCCATATTCTCTATAGCCGCTAGACTTAGCAAAATTTTGGCAATGGGAAATCTAACAATTGGGAGAAGGTTTCCTCAAAGTTAATACCTTCTTTTTGATTATATTCCTTGGCCACTAGTCTAGCCTTTTACCTTTCGATGGTGTTGTCCGGGTTCAGCTTCACCTTGAATACCCATTTGCTGCCGATGGCTTTCCTACCCGGAGGAAGATCCACCAGCTCCCATGTCTTTGCCTCCATAATGGACTTCATTTCATCGTTTGCCGCCTCGATCCACTGATTTCTCTCAGGTGATGAGAAAGCCTCCTAGATCGTTAGAGGCTCCTCCGTGGCTGCAAAAAAAACAAAGTGAGAGCTTGCTTATAGACGACCGCTAGATCTCTTTCCCTCGGAAATTTTGAGGTTGATATTGTTGGCAACCTTTGATTTCTCTATTTAGTTTGAACCGTAACTTGATCTGGTATAGAATGTGTAGTAGTTCCTTCCACCTGAGGTGTCGCTTATGGTGAAGCATCCTGTAAAGGCACCAGAGGAACTGAAAGAAGAGGTGCCCCACTTGCCGGTGGAAAGTAGACTCGCTGCGTATGGTGAAAAGTGACATATTCTTGCTTTTCCTTTGCCGGTTGATCTGGCACTTTAAACAGGTCAACCGAATTCTGTTCATCTTTAATCAGGATATTTCTAGAAACAATCACTTTCTGTTTCTCAAGTACAAAAACTCTATATCCTTTCGCGTTATCATCATACCCCATGAAAATCCCAGGTAAGCCTTTGGGCTCCATTTTCCATCTTTGATGTGAAGTATCTAAAATACAACACTTGCTACCAAAGATCTTAAAGTGACTAACATCAGGTTTTTCCCCTGTCCAAAGCTCATAAGGTGTAGTGCTAACAAACCTAGAAGCAATTCTATTTTTAATATAAACAGCACAGTTAAGTGCTTCAGCCTAGAATTTCAAATCTAGCCCTTTATCTGCAAGCATGGACCGGGCACTCTCTGTCACTGTCCTATTTAATCTCTCAGAAACACCATTTTGTTTCGGTGTATATGGAACTGTAAGATTGTGACTGATACCTTTCTGAAGGAGAAATTCTTCGAATTCCTTCGATGTGTATTCTCCCCTGTTGTCCGATCTTAGCGACAATATTAGAACTCCATAAAGCTTTTTCGCCTACGCTTTGTAGTGTTTGAAGTGAGTAAACACCTCACTTTTATGTTGCATGAAGAAAACTTTGGTGTACCTCGAGTAGTCATCTGTAAATGTGACCATATAGCGGACCCCTCCAGCCGAAGCCACTTGCGAAAGACTGAGAACATCAGAATGGATGAGCTACATAACTTTTTCCGATCTATGGTCTGTTTCCTGTGGAAATGGCAATTTGTGGATCTTGCTAAGTGAACAACTATCACATGTTTTTATAGGATGAGACGTGAGAGAAACTCCATCAACTTTTCCCGAATTCACCATTTTCTTTAAACTATCATAATTCATGTGTCCTAATCTCTTATGCCACAACTCATTATCAGATTCGACACTGGAGTAGAGAACATCATTTTCCTTATATTCAGCCAAGTCCATCCGGTACATTTTGCTAGCATCTCTAGTTCCTGTTACTGCGACTTTCCCTTTCTTATTAACAACCTGTCTCCCTCCTTTCAAAACAACTTCAAAGCCTTTGCTCTCCACTTTGTAGATTTTTTTTTTCTTAAAATGTAGAACATACAAAACATAGTGAAGGGTTCTCTCTATCGACTTTACCATTAATGATACATCATCCTGAACTGAGGTTTGAACACTCATGCCGCAAGCATAGTAGATACTCTTTGGAGATGTTTTTTGCTGCAGATTGGTAAAAACCGCCTTGTTTCAACACATGTGGGCAGACGCTCCCGTGTCCATGATCCATCCTGCATCCTTTAGACCCTCCATGACAGCCGCCATAGCAAATAAATCTGCCTCCTCTTGCTCATTGAAGCTGAGAGACTCATCTGTATCAGTTGCAGAAGCTGAAAAAAGAGCATTTCCACGAGAAGGATTTCCAGAAAAACCTTTGTGATACAGGCTCTGTTGCCAACCTGGCCTGTATAAACCTGTCTCATTAGCCTTCTTCAATTGAGGACAAGACCTGTATCCATGACCCTTCTCAGAACAATAGAAACAAGTAGTAGTAGATGGCCTATTCTGCCTTTGATTAAACTGATTCCGATTCTGGTTAAATTGATTCCTATTCTGATTAAACTGATATCTTTTGTGAAAGTCTGTTGCAAAAGCTTCAACCTTTCTTTCTCCCTCAAGGAGTTTAGTATTTGTTTCTTCCTCCAATATAAGATTATACGCTAATTGAAATGACCAGCTAGCTTTATCGTGACTCTTTAATTGAACAGACACACCCTTCATGCTACTAGGGAGACCTCTAATAAGCAAAACTACCTGTTGAAACTCAAGAAATGACCCCCCAGCAGAAGAGTGAGCATCAATGAGCGCGCGAAAATTGACACCAGAAGAGTGAGCATCAATGAGCGCGCGAAAATTGACACAATACTCAACCACAGTTCCCCCTATGTATTTGTATCCCCAAATTTTTCCAGCCACCAAGAGCTCCTCTTGAACATTCACTTTCTCAAAAGCGGATTTGAGGGATGTCCAAATCTCCCTGGCCTTCTTCATTTTCAGTCAAGACATGACCAATTTTTTTGAAATACAAAGAAATAAATTGTTCCTTGACATTGAATTCTTTTTCGCCCAAGTTGGATCTGTTTCATCAAGGGAACCATCCAAGACCTCTAATAAGTCAACAGTTTCAAACGACGATTCAACCATCGCCGCCCAGTACGCATACTTTTAGCCATTGAAGATAAGAATTCTTGACAAAAGGCCCATAACCTGTTGTTATACAACCACCGTTGCAGGCGGAGAACCAGCAGTAGTAGTGGAAGTAGACATGAAAAACAACATAAACTATCAAAGTACCTACTCAAGAGCCAACTTTGAACAGACAAAAAATATGACTCAGATAGCCAAAATGCCTAAAATTTGCCACAGTGATAACCAATAGAGTAAACTGACAGTTCCTAAAATTGCAGCCCAAATGACCTTGTAAACCATAAAATATGATGTCTGGAAGTTTCCCAAAAACTGCCTTTAGAAAATCAAATTCCCAAAACTGGATGCTACAAAACTGGCTAAGTCCTAAGTTATATACTCACAGTGTCTATCTACTGATCTACACTAATTTGGGTAACCGTTACTACGGTTATTATCCTGACTAATGACAAAGCATCCTACCTGTACGTCACTGTACCTCAAAACCCTAATTATTATTTTCTAAAAACCTGATTAATGGAACACTATTTTTTATCACAATAAACTACAAACTAATGTTATTCAGATATTTACAGATATTGAACCGTACACAAAACTTTCTAACCGTACACAAAACGTTCCAAATGCTTAGTCAGCGGTAGCCGCTAAAGTCCAGCCGAATGTGGTCGTGTAGTACGAAGCACCTGAGTGCTTCGCCACTTGTGGTCCCACGTGAATCACGCCTCGTCACTTTGTGGTCCCACGTAAATCACGCCTTGTCACTTGCGGTCCCACGTGAATCGCGTCCGTTGACGTCTCTCAAAATCAATGATCATAATTCACTTCCGAAATATCCAGACGTTTCTATTTAATGATCATAAAATTATTCCGTACCCTATAATTCCAAAATATCTGTATGACTCCAAAAATAGCCGTACCATATGTTTTCCGAGATATCCGGATCAGATTTCGTCCGTCTGATCTGGCGATTCTAATTGTCTGCTGCGTGACGCGTGTCGACGTCACTCCGTAAAACCTGCAGAGGTACAATACACTCTATTGTACTTTGCCTACTGTAACACTAATAAAGGTAAGCCTTATATACCACTTTTTAGAAACTATTCTAAGTCTACTCTATTTACTAACTAAATATTTCAAATCTCAACAAGGACTCTTTGGACCCCTTGATTCAAAAGCTCTCTTAGCACAGTTGGGAAGAAAATCCTCAAAAAATTTGTCTAAGACACCATAAATCTCTACTGCAAATGAGACAAACTGGTCCGCCGGGTCTTGGTGAGCGCAATCCTTTTCTTAGAAGCCGTTGCGTCCCGAGCCGCCACGCCCGTATCCATTGCCGCGCAAGAAGAAATGTGGGTCCCAATCGGATCAGTAAGGACCACATCACCGAAGGTCCACCCTGTCCCGTGGAGGAAAACCAAGTCAACCCCAAGGACTTTGGAGACCATCGGATTGGGAACGAGGAGGTAAGATATGAGAAACCTCCCGCTTCATAGTGCAGCTTGCTTCGACACCAATCGCAGCAATCGCATCACGAACCAAATCATGCGCGGCGGTACGTTCACCCCCCCGCGAGCAAGAAGTAAATGGATGCCGTTGGAGTCAATAGGTTGGTTGCAAATACTGTTGGGACGCCCAAGAAGCGGAGGGTGAGAAAAACCCAAACGGAGGCGGATAGCAGAGGTGAACTGGTCAGACGTTATAGGTAGTGTCGAAAAAATAGGTACTGCGTGTAACCATGCACCAGCCCCCTGCCCAAAACATGAACTTAAACGAGTACGCGAATGAGTTGAAGGTAGCACATTTAATAAATCATGGAATTCAGCGACTACCAACTGCTCGGATATGCGTTGCTGCACATGGTAGTTATTGTCAGCAATAAGAGAAGGAAAAGGTGGCGTTTGATTTCGGGCGGAAGGAGTGTACGGTCGGAGAGAAGAGCTTGATGAAAAGGAAAAGTATTGTCCTCTACTTTAGGGACGACTTGGGCTAGAATGGGAACATCATTTGCTATAAAACGAGAAGTGATGGCGGGCGCCACCAAAGGCCAACTACCCAAAAAAGCCGCTGGAGCATCCCGAGCCACCGGAATCAAACCCAAACCCCCGTCGAAAATTGGAAGGCTAGCTTGACGGCGTGCAAATGAGCCCTCTAGCAGATCAAAAATCCCATTCCCAACAAGGTGATGGAGAACACTAAAATGTCGACCGTCAAACTCCTTTAGAGAAGACAAAAAAAGAGTCGTTGGTGGTAATGTCCGAGCGAGATAGAGAGGACGTTGAGCAAAGCAACGAGTGAGGATTTGAAATGCCACTTGGGAGTCGGAGAGCTTAGGAAGTTCACCGGAGTGTGAGAAGTCCTCCAACAAAGCATTAGTGACAGCTTGGTTCACAAAAGATGGGCACCAATAGGAGAGCCTAAAACTTTAATACCATCTGTCGAAGAAGCAAATCGTTCTTGAAAAGAGGTAATTAATAGTTCACTTCTATATTTTAGAATGTAAAGAGAGAGAAAGAGAGAACCAAAGGCACGCCATGGCTGCCGCGTCATTTAGAAGGAGGTAGAATGAAATACAAGGTATTTTATTGTTTGTTGCAAAATACTGCCTTTGGCCGGATTTGAATCGGGGTCTACAGACTACTACATGGACTTAAGCCTTATCCATTAAGGCACTAGCGAAACCATATACGTATTACGTTTCACGCAAATTTATCTATTTGTAAAACAGACTAATTTGCAGCAGACTAACGAAAACACACATTAATCAATTCATGCATGGAAACGAATCGAAGCCGCATAAATACAAATGATCGGACGGCCACAATTGCAGCCGCCACCCGCATTAAACATTCAGCGGCCTTTGAGGATAGCGTCACGCGATGCCACGTGGCACCATACTATTGGATACCAGAGAAGATGGGTGGATGAACCATGGCTCCCGTTTTGACAAGCGTCACTTTGAAAGCCATGTCGTACAATGGTCGTACAATAAGTACATCGCCTAGTGTACCTTCTTGTACTATATAGTGTTTCTATTGGACTAGGGTTTAGTAGTAGGCAGTCGTAAGTAGGCATACCAGGACTTAGTGAAATTTAGGTACCTCTCTCTTAGAGAGCTTATAACTATAAAGGTCATCTTTGACAAGCCATAACTTACTGCTCAAGGGAGCAAATTCAGTGATTTTTTTTTGCGTTTGACTCACGAGAGTCTTGTCCTCACAGGGGTGAGAGTGGTCAAAATATTTGTGTACTTGGGCGGCGCTTATTCAGCGGGAAAGTAGAAGGGGAAAATATTATCCTAGAGGCTTTACATAGGCTGCTCATTCTTTGGGTCATTGGAGACCACAGAATTGCAAGTTATGGGCCCACCCTCTAGGGTGCCCATATTTGATGGATCAGACTTTCTTTATTGGGAAATGATGATGGAGGGAGAACTATTTGAGAAACACCTTTGGGGCGTAGTGTCCGGACAAGTTCGATGCCCACCTCCACCTGGGTTTGGAAGAACGTGTTTTTTTCGTACCTCCACCTCCACAGTAGGTAGAACAGCTGCCACCATCACTGAGGATGAAGACGAGGAAGGAGAGGAGATTGTTGTAGAAACTAATGGTTTTATTAGTATTTTCTAGGTCTGAAAAGAAATATAGAAGTCGAGGCAGTCTATCTCTAACTTCTCTCTCCAACTCTCAAACTTGTCGCAGTCACTGAGAAATTGGAGAGGAAGCTAGAGCCATGGCTACCTTGGCTATCCTGAGGTTTACGGGAATTTTATATTAGGGTTTATTTATTTATTTAAAAGGTATGCGCCGGCGGCAGGATTTGATCCCTGTACCTACCGACCGGCAGACAGGAAATAGCCGGTAGCCTTAGCCGTTAGGTCTAGCAGAAGTATTACGTAATATATAGTTTGATAATTAATTATATGCGTATACGTACGATAATTCATTTAACTATAATACATTACGGGATACATAGATCCAGTAATATATAGAGTACGGATTACGGTACGGACTAAAAATCAATACCGCGCATTTGTTTCTTAAGTGAAACAAATATCGCGCATGTATTTATTACGGCTACGATTAAAATCCGAATTTAATCGGACGGCCGGGATTAGCGCCGAGATCGCGGAGGAAGATTTCGGCGGTTTGTGGCCATCGCCACATCGGATGACGCGTGGCGAAATTCCGTTGGATTGTGGAATCTCCGGAGATTATGGCACCGAATCCGGATTTGACATGTGTCGACATTTTGGCCATGTCGTACAAAGTCCGTACATAAAGTACACCGGCAGCTCTACTTTTGCGTACGGAACTCAATTCTGATTGGTTCCGTACATCAGTAGATAGAGTCTGTGAGAGAGATATGACTTAGAAAAATTTAGAAGATAGGACCCTCTCTCCCAGAGAGCTTCTGTATAAAAGGTCAACTTTGACCCTCCATAACTTACTACTCAGGGGAGCAAATTCAGAGATTCTTTTTGCTACCGACTCAGGGGAGTCTTGCCTTCACAAGGGTGCAGGTGGTCAGGGTTTTTGTCTGCCAGGGTGGCAGTTATTTTTGTTGGAACACAAAGGGGTCAGGATTATCCTAGAGGCTTCTTGGAAGCTGTATACTCTGAGGACTTATGGAGGTCTCAGAGTTTCAATTGTCATGGAAGGAGAAATGGGAGGAGTTACAACTCAAGTGACACCATTGCTAAAGGCGATATCGGCAGCAGCACCACCAGCAACGGCCACAACGGTTCAGATCGAAAGATCAGAGTATGAAAAGTGGAACTACTAAGACAAGGTTGCTAAGCTCTTAATTCTTAAAAGTGTAGCAAGAGGCATTGCCATTTCCTTTATGCATGCCAAATATTCATCTCAGATTTGGGTATCACTAGTTAACAAATATAAGAGTGGATCATTGCAGCTGCAACAATCGGCAGAAAACAAGATTGCAACTTATACTTATAAAGGAGGAAGCATGAATAATTATTGCAATGTTTAAGGAGCATTATTTGGAGAGCTAGAGAGTGCAGGTAACTCATGGTCCGAGAGACAAAGAGTGAACACATTAATGATGAAACTACTTGAAGAGTATGAGAATATCATTAATCGATTGCAGGACATAGGAGATAGCAATTGGAATTGGGATGACACAGTGGGAATGATTTTAGTGAAAGAAAGCACCATAGAGCTTAGGAGAGGGAGTCCAAGTGTTCAAGCATTGTCTGTAGGAGCTGATTGGCGGAAGCGTGATGAGGAGAGAGAGAAAGATCCCTATCGAAACTTTGGAGGAAGAGGACAAGGAGGTGGCAGATTTGATAGACAGGAGAGAGGAACTTCTCGAGGAGGATTATGTCACTTTTGCAAGAAATCGGGACACAATATGGCAGATTGTGGCAAACTTGCAGATCTTCGACAAAAAGATGGGCAAGGGACCTCAAGAAATGGAGGAAAGAAAAAGGCTTTCCTAACTCAAGTTCATGATGAGCAAGAGAACGAAGAATCCGAACGAAAGAGGAGCTTGAGGAGCTTCTTCTTAATCCGAAAAACACTGAAAATCATGTTGACATTCCACGAAGACAAAAGTGTGCTTTCGGAGGTAAGAGGGATCCACCTGAAGATGGGTGGATCATAGACTCAGGGGCCTCAATGCATATGTGCAAAGATAAATGGTGGTTCACTAAATTGAGAAAGATTCCAACAGTTGAGATAGAGTACGGAGATGGTAGAGTAGAAACCACAAGTCTTGTTGGAACTGTTGACTTGAAGGTTCTAGTTGATGGAAATGCCTCAATTGTAACACTCTCAAACGTTCTTTACATTCCACAGCTTAGTAAGAACTTGGTCTCAACAGCTGTCTTAGATGAAAAGGAGTTTGATACAGGAACTAGGAAAGGAATCTTCACAGCAAGCTTTGATAATGAGGTTTATTTTATAGCTGAGAAGGGCAGTCAGGGAATGTTCAGAATTGTTCTTTGCAATGAAAAGAGTGTTCTCTACCCGTGTGCAAGTGAGATGATGCTTTGGCACAAAAGGTTGGGGCATGTGCATCTAGATAGATTAAAGAAAATGAAGAAAAATGGAATAGTGGAGGGTATTACTTTTGAGGATGATGAGACCTTTGATGATTGCAGTGGACGTGCCCAAGGGAATATTCATAGATTTCCATTTCCAAAGGCAACCACATTTAGGAGAGAGAAAGTATTAGATCTAATTCACACCGATGTTTGGGGACCTGCTAGATATGCTTCACATGTGGGGAAGAGATGGATGTTAACCATCACAGATGATTGGTCTAGATACACAAAGGTATACTTTCTCAGACATAAGTCAAAGGTATTGAGATGTTTCAAAAAGTATATAGTATGGAGTGAAAAACTACACCAAACGTCAATAAAAGAGATAAGAAGTGATAATGGGAAAGAATACACCTCAATGGAATTTGAAGAATATCTTATGGAAGAAGGAATTCATCATGAAAAAACTGTTCCCTATAATCTGGAACAAAATGGAGTAGCAGAAAGAGTTAATAGAACTTTAGGAGATATGTCCAGTTGTATGTTAACTGATAAGAGGATAGGGTTGCAGTTTTGGGCGGAGTCTATGAACTATGCTAATTTCATCAAAAATAGAGTCCTAACTTCAACAAATAAAGAGGAAACTCCGTATGAGAGGTGGACAGGAAGAAGGCTTGATTTGTCTAGTTTGAGAGTGTTCGGAAGTCAAGTCTACAGTTTGGATTCCGATAAGACTAAATGGAAGTTAGAGGGGAGAGGGAAGCCAGGATATCTTGTAGGATATGATGAGAGCACAAAAGGATACCGAGTGTATGACTTGAAAAAGAAAGATATAATTTTGGTAAAACACATGGTGGTGATGAATGAAGAGAAGTCCATTGATCCATTCAAAAATAATAAGGAAGTCAAAATCAGATTTGAAACGGATCAGTTTTCTGAAGAAGAGGGAGAAAAAGAAAAATCTGCAGATCTACCGAAGGAGAAGAAGGAAAAGACAACATCCAAGGCAACGCCACAATACGAAGAGGAAACCGATGAGGAACTTGATGAGACACCGGAATTGGAAGATAGGGGAGCTGAAAATCTCCCTAAACAAAACTCAAGGATGCCTTCCATACCGGCGTCCGATTTTGAAGGGGAAAGAAGAAGTAGTAAACGACTTCAAGAAAGACAAGTAAAGAACCAACTCACAAAGATGTCTCACCCAAATGAACCTCAGACATATTTAGAGGCCATAAACACTCTAGAAAGTAGCCGGTGGATCACAGCTATAAATGAAAAAATGGCCTTTATCATGGAAGCCAATACATGGGAGTTGGTAGATTGTCCACTGGACCGAAAACTGATCCGATGTAAGTGGGTTTTTAAACTTAAATTAAACCCGGATAATACCATTGAGAGGTACAAAGCTAGGTTAATTGGAAAAGGTTATACTCAAAAAGAGGGGATAGACTACGTAAAAAACTTTTAGTCAGATTTCCTTCTGTTAGTATCTTTTTAAGTATAGCCGCAGCGGAGGATATGGAAATCCACCAGATGGATATTAAAACGACCTCTTTGCACGGAGAGTTGGAAGAAGAAATTTACATGAGGCAACCGGAAGGATTCGTGGAAAGTGGGGAAGAAAACAAAGTTTGCAAACTGATAAAATCACTTTATGGGCTTAAGCAAGCCCCGCGACAGTGGAATATAAAACTCGACGAATTTCTGACCGGTTCGGGGTATATCAGAATTAGTTCAGATCTCTCCATATATTAATTTGAGGATGAGGATGGAGTGATATTTATTGCTATTTATGTGGATGATTTGTTGGTCTTAAGCAAGTCCTTAGACAAAATTAACAAACTAAAACGGGATCTTAGAAGCCGCTTTGACATGAAAGATCTCGGCGAAGCAAAGTACATTTTGGGAATTCAAATGGAGAGAGATAGAGGGAATAAGATTATAAGACTCACACAGAAAGAAGCAATTAGTAATATGCTAGAAAAATTTCAAATGGAGAAAGCAAACGGATGTACTACTCCTATGGATTTGAAGAAAGTGTGTGAGGGGAGTGAAGAGGGAGGAATATTGATCATTAATGATGAGATAGATGAGATAGAAAGAAGATTTATGGAAAATATCCCTTATCGGCAAATTGTAGGCAGTTTAATATATTTTATGAATTGTACCCGGCCAGATATAGCTGCAACCGTAGGAGTCCTCAGCAAGAGTCTAAATGAACCGAGAAAAAGAGACTACATGGGGATATACCCTAATATCATTGTTTTCTTTGACTTTTTGGTACTCTGAAGTTCCTTCTTCTTGCCTCAAGGATTGCCACGTAGCGAAATGTAACTGGCAGATGCATGCTTCAAGATCGAATGACATACTACCAAAATTTGTAAGCGTACACAATCTTGTCACATCTTCATGTCTTTCTGCTGCTTTCTCGTCGTCCGTACAATAACCACAATACGAAAATCCCTTTAGTTTTGTACTATTTGTTACTACTTCCAAGTTCCAACGTTCGACTTTCGACCTATTCAGTACACCGCGAAAAGTTTAAATAGTGTTGAAGAAAGTTTACAGTACTTGATGTTAATTAAGAATTTGAAAATTTTCAAAAAAAAAAGGTGTACTCTAATTTCGGAGTTAATGCTGATTCGCGAAGAACAAAAATGGAATATTCGGCGTATGATTATATACATTAATATATGTATCCGTACAAAATATTAGAAATCGTACGCCATCGCGAATTTAAAATATTCGTAAATGCCATACCAATTTACGTGTTAGACTAATCCCGTTTTTTTGAGCGCACATTCCTATGCGTGCGCGTCTAAGTTAATTCATTTTTTGTAAAATTTCACTTGAAAATGTACATTTATGTATGATATGACATCGACCATACACCACACTATTTAGATTTTATTGTACTTTCGGGCTTTACGCTATTTTGTACGGTACCTTAATTAAAATCAAAGAAAAATTAAAATCATGTATCCTATTTGAAAAAAAAATCAAAATTTTAAGAACCCAAATTAGAGTTATTGATAATAACGCGATTCGCGGTGTACTGTACAGTACACCGCCAATCGCTATTAACATAGTGTACGCTAATTCCGTCCCTTTTTTGTTATTCTCCATTAGCGTTGTTCATTCTATTTTTTTTTCTTTACGCTATTTAGTGTTAATTTAGTACAGTACAAAACAGAAGTACGTCATCTTTTTAAATAGTGTGGTGTACGGTAAGAGTCAATTCGTACAAAAACGTACCTTTTTAAGTGAAAGAATACAATTCATTTTGTTTAGTAGCCGCGGACGCGTGAGAATGTGCGGTCTAAAAAAGGGATAAAATCGGGTTGTCAAATATCACGTTCGCATATATTTGTCCAACAACCACCTTCGACTGTGTGAACGTACGATTTGTCAAATTGTGTACAAATACCTATATTAGTGTAAGCATGTTTGCGACCGACATTTACTTTTTTCAAAGACCCAAATTAGAATTATTAAACAATTAAAATGTATGTTTTTTTCAAAATTTTCAAATTCTTATTTAGCGTAAACCACGGTAATTATTCATATACGCTAAAGAAACTTCTACGCTAATAGTGATTGGCGGTGTACAGTACACCTTGAATCGTTATTAGCCTATATAAATTATTAGTGTAAAGAAAAAATAAGCGTCATTCATTCAAATTTAGTGTTAGGAGACGTGGCAGATTAAAGTCCACTTCCTTAAATAGTGTAATATATTATATTTAAGGTATCAATGTCAAAATTTTGGGGTGTCGATATAGCGTACACAAGGCTAATAACGATTCACGGTGTACTACAGTGCAGTACACCGCCAATCGCTATTAGAGGTAATAACGCTAATTCGGTGCCCTTTTGAAAAAAAGAAGACGTGAAATACAACCCCAAGGGTGAAGTTCCATTAGGACATTTTGTAATTGTACGGCCAACATTACAGAATGCTACAATTTGAACGAAATTCTATTGCGGAGAGTCTGTAATCCACGTGGTAGCAAAAGAGTGGTGCCACGTAGCTATAGATTTGATATTGAAAATCGTCAATGATTTTCACACCGACCAAAAATCTTAATTTGCGTACCATGTACGTGCGTACCAGGTCATCGTTCAATACTGCTTTTGTACTTTTCGTAGAAGCCTTGTGATAGCCTATTCCCACCGGAGCATTTGTAACTTTTACTGGACCATGCGTGCATGTACCATGCGTTTAATTCTAAAAACCAGCCACACTTTTAGTAACTGCTAAAAGTTATAGTTTAGATATCGATGCACCGTGGTGAGAAAACGATGGTGCACCTAATGTCTGAGAGGCGTTATCTTAAAGCAAGTTTAACATCGTAAGACATTACAACCGGCATGTTAATGTTTTACAGGATTACCTTGAAGTGGGAACCCCAACATAAAGTGCAGAAGAAAAAAAGTTTTCCCGTGGCTTAATCGCAATAATGGAGATTATCGCTAACCGC
>JBBHKE010002603.1:0-18611 GCA_037447655.1 Zygnema cylindricum | reverse complement strand
GCCATCTGCATCCAGCTCAAGCCCGCTTTCAATGATTATTTTTCTCCTCATCAGTTTGGAGTGGCAACTCGGGGAGGTTGCGAAGCTGTGGTCCACGGGATTCGAGCATAGTTGGATGCAGACTAGCTGATATTGCCACTTATCGCCAAACCGTAGGTAGATATTCAGACACAATTGAGCAAAATTAGGCACTTGACTATCAGCAGATCTACTTGGGAATGGGCTATTGGTTCTTAACAACCAATTTGTGTTATTTCTTGTTTGGAAAGTAAGATTGACAAGCTTTGAGAATCGAGTCATCGAACAGTTCATACTGGGCAGTAGTGAACAATATCAATCAGTTCTATCAGCTTCACATTCTCACGTACTTCTTTTGGTTGATATTGTCATTTGCGTGTCTGAATGTGTTATACAGTCACCCCGACGTAAACAATGTTAGAATCAAGGTTGTAATCGGCCGTCGCGAACTGTCGTGCGGCCAGTTAGTTTGGAGTCACATGAAGATAGTGGTCCAGGTTGGCTTGTCGCGCGGCCAGCTAGTTTGGAGTCACGTGAAGATAGTGGTCCACGTTAGCTTGGAGTCATTACGTCTAGCTGTACGTATTGGTGTACCTTGGTCTCGCGAGATTTAGTTTGGCGACGACCAGGTATTTTTTTTTCGTTTGGTGTGTACGGTTGGTGGGTTCGTTTTGTCTTTATTTGTTTTGGTTGTACGTTTGCTTAGTACTTTTGTTGTGCGTAGTTTCGCGTATAGACGCAACTTGATTGGTAGGCGCTTCGTGCGCACTTTATGTTTGGTTTGGTTTTATAGTTTGATAGTGTGACGCTTCACTTGCAGTACTATATATTGCAGCTTAGAGGGAGGGAAACTTAATCTTTTTATGGGAGAAAATGTTTGTGAAATATATTGGCTTTTGTGGACAGTTCTCTCTCGTGTGAAATTTTATGAATGCTTCCGCTGTAGTCTTGCACTCTGATTTTGTGTGAGATCATTTCAAACAACAAAGATGCTGAGAAGTTGAAGCGGATAACAATTGAAGTTGATCATTTATTATCTGTCACATGGTGTCTCTACATTTGACTGCGATCTATGTGGAGTATTAGAGGGTTATACATACTCAATGCTATCGAGGATATTTTTTTTCAGCCGTTTGTCTGTGTGCTTAAACTTCCAATTTTTTTTTCCAGAGAAAAAAAATCTCCTCTAGAAAGTAATCCTATCCTCGATACTAAAGCCTAGCTGTTTTTGAACAAATATAGTAGAAATCATTGGAAAGTAACTCTTATCTGTTAGTGGTAGAGCAACCTGTAAGAAGGAGAATTAGGACTTAGAAATGTTTTTCAAATCCTTGGCTTAACTACTGGGGACAAATAGATTGGCAATGTACTAAAGGTACATATGCGCTGTCGGTACTTAGTGTACGTCATGCTGTGCTTTTGCAAACGTATCCGACAAAACCACAGTACCTGAATTGTATCGAAGAAGGTTCGTGTACAACAAAGTTAAAAAGAGTGATGCATGCGACACGCGTGGATTGGAAAATCCGCAAAATCACCAGATTTGGAAGAAAACGTGAGCGTCATCGGATCTTTTCTATCTGAAGACGCAGTAGTGCCTGCTGACTGTTTTCGGAACCACAAGAGCTGATAGCCTATTCCCACCAGAGCATTTGTAACTTTTTGCCTATTCCGATGATTTTCTGAAAAACTCATCGGAAAACGGGTGTCGTTCACACCAAAATTCTGGCACGTAACTCCGATCGAAGGTGTCCTATGACACGTCACACGCTTTGACGTCATCAGACAAAGGCGCAAAAACAAACCTGCAGATTTTCAAATTTACTATGTTCGAAGGACGACAACGGTGGCTCAAAGTCATGCAATTTTTTCGCACGAAAACAACGAAATAGCCGTTCGGATGTTGTTTTTGCTACGCCAACTTTTCAGGTTACCGTTGGCCTGATTCACAAAAAGACGCAACTTTTACCCTACTTCTATATCCGGCAATATTTTGAGGAAGTTCGTTTGTACGATTTTCCGAGAACTTCCGAAATCTACAAAGTCGGTGCTCGGAAAGCCGTACACTATTCGAACGTCCGTCTGTTGCGGAAGTGAATTTTTTTCCGGTGGGAACGGGCTATGAGACAGACAGACAATGTTATTCTGACAAAAAGGAGGCGTCGCCCACGATATGAATTTGGACCTTCAGATTCTCTAAGTACCCTCAAAGAGCGTCGTCCTTAACCAGTTGATTTAGATGTTCCAATACACACATTTGGTGGGATAGCTACTTAAATAATTAAAATTTTCTACCGCTCATTTAACGGCAAGCGTACAAACTGCGGTACATGTTGAATTCAATTTTTTTAACATGTACGGATTTGTCCGGACAAAAATTCATTAACGGTTTTTACGATTTTTTCAAATCAACCTCACCAGTTTCTACGTATTGTACGCACGTTCAAATCGTGCGTAAAATGCGTTTTCAACAACTATGGGAAAAACCGAAAAAGCAAACCGGAGGCAACTTTTATTAATATTGAAAACTTATGTTAAATTTATGTTAAATTATAGTTATTTATATAGATATATGTTGAAATCATCTAATTGAAAAAGCGCCTGTAACTCAGTGGATAGAGTGTTTGCTTCCTAAGCAAAAGGTCGCAGGTTCGATCCCTGTCTGGCGCGATTTTTTGCAGACGTTATTTCTCAGAAGCGCCTGTAATTCAGTGCATAATGTGTTTTGCTTCCTAAGCAGAAGGTCGTAGGTTCGACCCCTGTCTGGTCCGTTTCTCTCATAATTATTTTCCAGTTTTGCCTCGCCGCCCATTCTATTATTATTTTCTGAAGTCCGCACCTGGGAGTGGCATTCTCCACAGTCAACGGCTGCATCCTTCAACGATTACAACGTTTACATCCTTCGTGAATTCCGTCTTTTTAATTCTGTGGCCGACTAATGGACGCCCGCCACCACACCGTATTCCAAGCCTTTCTTATGAGAGGGCCGTTTACAGAGAAGGAAGCGAAGGAGCTGGCTAAAGAAGCCGCAAACGTGCGAGGTCAATTCCGGCATTCGCTTGTGTTTAATTTATGAACGGCTGAAATAAACTGAGTTCTTTTTGACGAAAATATGTATCACATGGATTTTTTTTAAAAACGGTTATCTATCAGGGATGTAATAAGCCGTTATATTTGAGCTTAAATGTGCATTTTTGCAATTTAATGTGATCAATATGGAAAAGAAGATGTTTAAATATGGTCATAAGATTGCAGTTTAAGCGATGCTTAGCAGAAGATGTCATCAAAATGTGACTACATCTAGGTTGTACTTTATTCGCGTGGCATTGAGTTTTTGTTTTTAAAGTCTATCGTTTGTTTCTGAAATCGTCCGTCATTTGGAATGTAACATGACTTTCGTCTGTATTTTAGTGATTATACTTAAGAATTCTTCTTTTGTTCTCCTCGCTGCTTAGAATTTAGCGCAAACTTCTCTGTCCGATGGATTCGGTCGTGAACTGGTTCTTGAATTGTTGCAAATAACTAATTTCTGATATTTCTTTGGAAGTGTACTTGAAATAGTTGAGTGACTTAATAGCTCGTTCTGTTTTTCTCTTGTGTTTATTTCAATGCAGATGATTCATTTCACGAGTTCATTGCAACAATCAACGCAACTTTGGGGTATGTCCAAATGGAAATTAGACCAGCTGTACTGCAAGAGAAAGGCGAAGTTTATTATGGCCTTGTAAATAAAACTGCAGATGAGCATGCAAAGCTCGGAACACGGCTCTCACATACACAAATTTCTCTCTTCAAAGCTGTGGTAAGGAGCTTTTGCATAGGCATTAATTGATAGTTCAAGACAGGAAACATGGGGCTGAGTCCATGTCTGTTGCAGTGCAGCATATCTTGCGCTGCATTATGTTCTTGAGTTTTGTTTTTCTATCACAACTCTTGCACTTTTTGTGACCACCAAGGTTAACACCATTCAAATTGTTGGAAATGACAATGTTTGCTGGACTTTTTAGACTTCATTTGCTAGTACGTGCAGTGTTTCTATATGAAGCTACTTTTTCTGCACTATTGTATTTAAGCATTTAGGTCATTTCATGGCTTCAGCTGAATTGAGAGATTACCTAGTTTCTACATGCAATTGTCATGTTGTCTTGGATTCTGGAACTATGCAAGGGACAGGCATAGAAGGCTGTATCTTGGTTCACGCCTTGTCAGTTGCTGATCTTCTTTCGGGGTAATATTTTCACAGTAATAAATGCTTTCGCTGCCCTTTGCGGATTTAAGTGGCTCTAAAGCCCAGCTCTCTTGATGAACATTTGCCATCTTTCAGCTTTGCTGGTCACTGACCTCAAGCAGAGGAATAATATTTCCAGTCCTCGGTCCTAACAGGTGGAGGCGATAGCTCTCTGTCCAGAAGCTTCAGGAAGCATTGGCAAAATTGAGTTTCTCAACCTTCAGCTATCTGCTCAGGTGACAGGGGGAGAGTGTATGTTGCTTGGATAGGCATTTAGCTCTGTTGCAAAGACTGGACTATTTACTTTACCTGTTTGCTTGTAAAGGTTAACGTTGCTGGATAAGTCAACAACATTTATGGAGCAGACGAAGTCCCTTATTCTGACCTTGCAATCGCGGCTTGTAATCTGAACAGGAAAATACTCAGGGTGATGCAGAGAGCAGTCAAGCTGCAGCTTTAAGACATTTAAGCAAAACAGAGAAACAACAACTTCTTGACGAGCTCACTGCACAGAAGTGGTTGAGTTGCTCTGATGATGGTCTTGTCAGTCTTGGCATTCAGACATATTTGGAGCTAAAGTCATACCTTAAAAGTATAGATGGTGTGCCTTCTTGTGAGCTCTGCAATGAAGCCGCAATCAAGGTGAGTGTTTAATGTAGTCATTGCCTTTCCTGCCGTGGCTCCTATATTGTTATATATTGGTTTATACTGATATGTCCAAAACTGAACAAAAAAAATCTAGCTATGGTTATGGAAATCTTGAATTTGATTGTGGCTGTCAGCTGGGCCAACTTTTATTTGATATTAAAAAGTCTGTGGGAGCAGTTATCTTCTAGGATTTGGTTCAGCTTCCTATTTTATTCGAGTCATTTTCTCCTAGCAAAGTAGTCCCACAAGCGATGGCATGCCATTTAGTCGCCAGCTGCAGTACTTGGTTAGGTTGTTGGCTTGCAATAAGGATTTTGCTGATTTTAAGGAAGCTTCATCAAAGAAACATGGTTTTATTGTTGTTAGACTATGCTCAACTGTCCTCTGGTAACTCTTGCGTTCATTCCTGCAGTGCATGTGAAACTCATCTCTGATGTTGACAAGCTGAGCAGGCTCAAATTTGCAGCAACCCAGACTGTTCTGCACGCTTACACCATTACTGCGCGCAAAGGAAATTCCGCAGGACAACAGTGCGTTCAGAATCTTGAGCTTGCATGTGTTTGCTAGCTTCTTCGATTGGCCGTGGTGGCTAATCGCTTAATGATTCCTCATTCTTGTATTATGGTTGATGGGTTAGATGGGGCTCGCTTACTATCTTACGCTTCCGTTTGCTTGGTCCAGGTGTCTCGTAAGTGTTCAAATGATGGCTGTGACGGAGAATGGCAGTTACCACCAGGCTTTCCCACTGAGGCAGTAGAAGCTGATGGAAATCGTTCTAAGCGAACATCTGAGGTAGCAGAGGCTTCTGGAAAGCGTTCTCAAAGAAGAATCAAGTCACGAACTTCTTGGTCAGCACACCTTTCATCTCAGTTATAACCTTTTCTGTTCTCACGCCCTTATTAGCTGTTGATACTAGCTTTCTGGAGTTTGAGATAGTATTAGAATTCTCAGCTCTGTCACTCTTGACCAACATGATTGCATACATTAACCGCTGACCAATGGTTGGGAACTTTTTTATTTTTGCTAACATTTGTGTGTGTTGATTGTTGTTTGCAGACCTAACATCTTCAAATTCTCCCACCACACTGGCAAGCTTGTATATCTCCAAATTGTATGCCCAATGCCATTCACGTTTAGACAAATAATATTTGCCCGTATATGTCTCTTATGCAAGTAAGTTCACATCCATCAAAGTCCTCAACAGTAGATAATTATGCAGGATTGTGAGGGAAATGTTAAGCAGTAACGGTAAGACCGAAAGTCTTGGCATCTCCTTTCCAAATCCAGCTTCTTAGGGAAATCTCTATCCTCTACACACTAGGTTTTTCAACGCTGCTCATTCACAATGATAGACGCTGATATCAAAGATGGTTGTCATAGATCCGATAAAGATCTTGTGAATCATAGTTGATCCACGTTTTCGTCAAGCCTTTCGCCTACCTCATTGTACATTGTTCATTTTTGAAATAAGCCTAGGTTCTCTCTTCTCCCGCCGGCATTATCAAAGATTCAACTTATATCTGCCTCCTCCTTTTGCCGAAATGGCGAGTCTTAACATTCTAGGTTACTGTGGATATTGCAATTTACCACCACACATTTTCACTCTTGATATGTTTCACAAACTCTTGTAATTACATTTTTATGTTTCACGATTTTTCTGTACTGTCAACATCCACTCACGGTTTGTCTATCCACACACCATAGTTTATGTGATTAGACCAATGAAAATAAATGAGTTTTTATTACCTGAATGGTTAGTATTTTTATGTCTTCAACCGCTATTATTTCTCAGGGTTATTCAGGGTTACTAGGAAGAATTCTAAAAAACTAAAATATTCATTGGTTGTCAAGATGTGTCACAAAGTCTTTGCGGATTGAAGTTTATAAACCCTAACATGCAGAATGCATATTAACTACCTCCTTTTTCTGGTAAGACATCGCTTCCTTCAATCACATTTAAGCTAAAGTGCTGCCTGATCTTATTCATAATCTCGAAGCTACATCACCTCTATCCTACTGCTGCATAGTTTCCAAAGCCTTAACCTGTCCAGGAAATTCTTCCATATAAAGTCATATATGTAGTCATCAAGGCACGTCATCACCAGCATCCTCCCTAGGCATGACCTTACTTTGATTTTTTAGCCTATTCCTCGAACATTTATTATTTTTAACATCCCCTAGAATTGTTGGATTTTCTGGCGGCTTCCTTCTTACTAAAAGAGTGATAAGTTCGTCCCATTTCTCCGTCGCAGGCAGACTCCCTACTGTCTCAATTTTTCGCTTCTCCTCCTCTACCAGCTTCTCCTCTGCAGCTCTCCACCTCGCTGCCACTGTCTGTTTCTTAGAAAAAAATTCTGCAATTTTTTTATCATCCAATCGGTTTTTTGTAGTTAAAACATCATCCTTGCAATCTCTATCTGTATCTGTGTTTAAGGGGCCACGATGTTCGTCCTGCTCGGCATGCTCTAATAGTGATTCATTATGGACATCAAAAATGTTATCTTCGCTATCTACCTTCGCTGCCGTATTCCATGAAAATTGAGGCAAGGTACAAATGTCCCCTTTTGACGACCCATTAGCCTTCTCTCTACCATTACAATTCCCATTGCTAACATTCGAATCGCTTAATGCATGTGATTTACCACAAACACATTCTTCTTCCATGTCCATGTCACCCCCTTCCATGTTATCTGATGTGATATCCCAGGTCCCAGTTTCTTCTCCAGATTTGAGCTGTTTTTCTGTGCATGCATCTCCGTTCCCCTCACTCAATTGGGCTGTGCTCTCCACCCGCTCTCTCAGCACTTGGTCGGGTTCTTGAGCATTGTATACTCCAAGGGATACTGCTCTATGAAGAGCCTGGTCATACTCTTCCTTCTGGTCCTGTTCCAAAGTTTTCGCCCGAGCAGCCTGGTCTGATGATGGGATCTCATTTACACCCTCGGATTGCTCTAATAACTGCAAGAAACCTCCCAGAATCCCAACTTGGAGCTTCAAATTGACTAAAGAACTTGTTATCTGGTGTCTGCTTTTGCACACACAAAACGTAACTTTCAACTCCCAACCATTGCGTATATTCTCTCTTCCTCGATAAATGACAAACCAAAAGCAAATGCAAATCCAGTTAAGCACTATTTCATAATAAGCCTTATTAAGACGCATGACAGTAAATCTTCTTAGAACATAGAGAAGGAAGGAAAAGCCAAAACGGAGCTGAAAAAACACAATGAAATGAACCAAAAATTAACACAGCAAAAGAAAGTAACTGACAAAAAAGTGCAATTGGCCCACCAACTCTTCAAGGTTCATTGAGACCCATGGCAACAGAGTCTTATAAATCTGCAGTAAATGAGAAGTCTTCAAAGGTTGTTAAGCAATGAAGTCCCACCTCCAGAGCTGTTGTCAAGGTCCTCTCGATACTAACGAGTGAATGGTCCTCGGTGGCATTTCTTGAGCAAACAATGTGCTCAAACCGTCCTTCAACAGGAATCGATGTCCTTACAGTCGGCGGAAGTCTCTTGCAACTGACAGAAAAAAGGAGCTAGTTGGAGGGCGGTCAAACCAAATTGCTTATTCAAGGATAAGATTTCCCCAGCCCTTGTACCAACAAAAAGCAATAAAGGACAATGCTAAATATTTTAAAATATTTTTGACCTTGAGGATTTGTATTAACCCACCTGCCATACTCTGTATACACCACGTGATATAAGCGTCCAGGGGCATAGAGTCGGCGTGGATCAGAAATCATTCTTCTTTGAGGGATGAATGTATCACGTACGCAAGAGAGGGCTAGAAGACAGGGAAGACTGCAACCCAGTCATGGATAAGGTTTTAACTCTAATATTGCTTTTCTTTTATTTCATCCAATTAGTATCTCGAGACACAGAAATTAATCGACGACTCTCGTGCCACCGGTAAACTCTAGCAAGAAAATTGAACAGCAATAGGCAACATTCGACATGAAACATTGATCCTTCAAACAGAAAACTAAACCGACAGAAACATCGTCGTTGATCAATAACTTCGGATGCAAACAATTCACATTTCAAGTACAGAGTGTTTAAGAAACCCACCAGAACATTGAACCAAAAATAAGTTGAAGGGGTGCCGAAGTTCGTGGCAAGAAGTCGTCCTGCAGGTCAAAATCCAATTGGTGTTATTACAGAAACGGATAAGGCAAGCACACTGGTTGCAAAATTACTCAAAATCTGCATAGTCATAAATCATACCTGAAAGTATTAAGACAAACGGACTTGATGCTACTCCCTCTCCACTTAAAACATGGCCATTGAGCTTGGAAATGTCAAAACCAAAGTGGATCAGGTTGAAACAAAGATTAAAATTGATTGTGCGACTCCAATGTTTTAGCGCTATTACTAGGGCCAGGGTTACCTTTCAAATCTATGCCTCTCTAAAAGACAACAACAACTACGGGGAGTAATTGACGTGGAACAGAAGTTCTTACTATTTGAGAAAGATTTTTGACAAATAGAAATCACATTCTTGCAAATGTTGTCTTATATGATGCACTGGATAATATACCTGACCTGCAAGATGACGGATTTTATACAGTCGGCGTAGCGAATGGCGAGGTTCATGGAAATTGATCTCGCAGGAGCAATCGCGATGCAGCGTATTCTTTTACGTGACACTGGTGCCAGCTGTTTTTTACTGTTGACAAGGATAATTGTCATTATCGTGGCAATCCCACTTCCCAGTGAGTGGCCTGTCAAAGTGAGGGTGTAATCTTTGTACTTCAAAAGGAGAGCCTTCAGAGTGTCAAATTCTTTTTGCAGAAGCCAGCCTGCGACTTTCAAAAGACCATGATGGACATAACCGCCATCAAACATCTGAATGCACACACAGTAACAAACGAGAGTTAGACTTGAATGCAGTGTCCATGAAGAACCAATAACAAAGTGACAGGCAACAGCATTCAAGTTGACATGAGCATCAAAGAGAATTGGTGGTTAAATCCTTTAGACAGTCCAATTTGCCTGAGAATCAGATACTATCCTCATCATTGGCGGAAAACTTACACCTAAACACTCTATACTGTTTAAAAGAGGCATAGCAAAGTATTGGTACAATGCAAAAAATCAGGTCTATCGGTTCAACAAAAAGTAGAAATTGCAGGGCAGATAAAAGAGGCCCCGTCAATGTCACTCAGCAGTACACTAATGTATAGAGAGTTCCAATGAGTCTGACGTTGGAAATTCAATTCTCCACCGTGAATCAGATTTCGAGAATGACTACAGTTGATGTCGATAATCTCATAGGAGTGAAAAATTCAAAGCTTGCATCAATGTTTGACACAGATTCTTTCTCGATAGGTCACCAACAGTCACAGCAAGATTGCAAAGTTTCTGTCAAATTTCTCTATCTGTCAAATGATAACCACGGCAGGCTACACAATCCAGAAACCGCAAGACCATGTCGAACAACAACTCATTTGTAACCAGACAACTCATCAAAGAAACAGATCACAAGCCCACCTGCTGTCCCTTCCTGTTGTCCAGTAAAAGCTGATAATCAGGTTTTTGTCCTAAATGCAGCCCTCGAATTGCCAATGCCACATCCTTTGCTTCATGGTCTACATATATGAGATATGGAGGACATCTCCCGTCGTTTTTGTCGTACGCTGATTTCTTAATCACCTGTTCAGGCACTAAACGATCAGCATACAGCGGCTTAGTAACGTCATCTTCGTAGACTCCTAGTATCAATCGGCAAGCCCTCGGCACGTCTTTCAGCTCTCCGTAGGTGGCTTCCGGCCAATCCTCGCTTGCCATGGAACCATGCACCAGGCATCGCCGCCCAATCCAGTGAGAGCAACCGGCAATGCACATCAGCTCAGCGGCCGGCACACAAAAAGGCGGCAAGCAGCAAGTCATGGCTGTCGTGAAGTCAAGATAAGCTACAACTTCCAAGTTACGGTATGTGTGTTAGGACATTAATTTAGCTAAGGCGTAGGGTGAGCGTTCAGATAAAAGCCTTAAGGAAACAAGCTATGGCAGCCCGGCTTTATAAAAGATACGCAAGAGGCCAGACCAGAATAGCAAGCTAGTGGCAAACATACGGTGAGTGTTGCTAGTGAGGAAAGGACAAGTAACTAGCATAGTATATAAATTCAACGAGTGCAGTTTGGAATTATTGAAAGAAAAGGTACCAAATTAGGAGAATTCAGTGAGTATCGGGAGTGCAAAGTGAAAGAAAGCACAGAAATTTATGAGAATCGAGTACGTATTGCTTGTAAGGACCAAAGGAGAAAAGAGGAAGCTACAAGCATCCAGTATTCCTGCTGGACGAGGGTTGAGTGTTGATGTAGCAATTTGACGAGAATTCAGTGAAGAAGTAAGACTGAAAGCATCGCAAGTTAAGTGTTGTTTTTATTATGTTTTGAAAAGATGGAGGAAGAGGTGAACAAGCTGTAAGAATGAGAACTGCGTGTGAGAACTAACGAGAGAGGGAAACAAAGAGATGAGCGTCTCAGAACTCAGTTAGCAAAGGAGGAAAAAATGCTTTCTTTGATGTGTACAAAGTTTTCAAACAGTCCAAATCTAGTCCTTAGAAACGAGAGAATCCAGGAGGTGTGTTTCTTGAGCTCCACGTATAGCGTGGACCGCACTAATCAGGAAAAGTACCTCATATCGTGCATTTTGTTGCTACTTTTACCTGGATGATGGATCTCAAGTAAAACCTAAACTCAAGAACTAACAAGTAACACGAAATCATGTTTGAAAACCTTTTCAACATGCGTGTAAATAGTCCAAGTCATGAACTGGAAGCCCATAGCACTCTACCTTGGATTCAATAGAAATTGAGAAATTGACAAGCTCTTGGTATGTTGTGCATATGTCGCCACGCCTTCACGAAGTTCCAAAACCATTGGAGTAGTGGGCACATTCGTCTGCCATCTGGCAGACAATTACAGGCCCGATTAGATTGACGACCAAAATTCTGAGCCATCGATGCGACCGGCCGACAAAATGAATGAAACATACAAGCTGAAAAATAAACTACGGTATGATTCGAAAAAATTCTATGATTCAGTTGTATACATTTATCAGTTTTTGACTATTTTCATGTGAAGAAAGGGCTGCGCTGGACTTTCCTGTTTCTATGTCTCAGTTCCACCGGTTTTCATTTCAACTTGGAAAAATCCGACTCCCGCAGTAATATTTTAGCCACTAGTAAATCAACGCCCGTTACACGGGCATATACTGTGTCAACTACATCGCCAATCGCTATTAGCGTAGAAGTTTATTTAGCATATATGAATAATTACCGCTGCTTATGCTAATTAAGAATTTTAAAATCTTGAATAAATGGCAGATGTTTAGGGTTTTGTAACGTCACAGATTCAAGAACTTTCGGCCATGGATACCCACTTTCGTTTTCTCTACTTTTTTCGCTCTACTTGCCATAAAAATATACATAAAAGTAGTCAAAATAATTATTTTTCAGTCGTGCCTCATTCTAAAGAGTGAGAGATAAAAGTGATAGTGTGAGAGGAGAGGGGAGACAACGATGCAAAATTCTATCGAGGACCCATGAATGAAATTGAAGGTCCGAGACCCTTGCAGACTTTTTTCCGTACATCCTCGTCTTTTCCATACATGCATACTCTCCCTTGTCCTAAAATTTTCCTACTCGTGTGGCGCGTGCGTTGATTATTTTTCATTCGTTCTTTGGGCGGTACTTTCCCTGAAATCAGGTCGCGAGGTGATTTTTGATGAAGTTTTTTGACGGGTTGGATCCTCTTGCCCGGGGGTCGAAAAAAGGAAAACGCCAAAATGCGTTCACATGGCGACAAACATGAAGTACATTCAAAGTATCGACTTGAAGTTTGCTGTACTTTTAAGTAATTGATTTTTTTGTACGGCTAAAGTTTATCTCGTACGAAACAGCGTTTTGGGTGAAAACGACAGATTAAAGTCGATACTTTAATACATGGGGACGTACCCTCAGCTGTATTTTACTTTTATCAGTTTTTTACTATTTTCGTGTGAGAAAGGGCCTCGCGCTGCGCTGGACTTCCCTATTTCTATGTCTCAGTTCCACCTGTTTTCATTTCAACTTTGGTAATATCCGACTCCCAGAGTAAAGGTTTAGCCGGTCGTGAGGTAAACATGTTAGTTTTTAGAAGTCAAAAGTATCGTACTGATGTAGTCCACATTGTTTAGCGTCATCTCAAAGTTTTTGCACCTTGCATCTTTCTGCCATTACATGTGTACTTTTCCTGTACATTTAGTACACGGCATAAAAAAAACAACTCAATCTTAAAAGCCTATCTAACGGTAACTAGAGACTGTTTCCTTCAATCTCTAGCCCGCTTTTGGACCTAGCCTCGACACGTGCCTTCTCCTTTTTTCATCACGCATAAACGTTGGCTAGCAGCCAAGAAACAGCTACAGTATTGTACCTCCTTGTTCCGTACACCATGAAAAAAGACTACGGGCGCTTTATCCTTACTGTAGCAAACCTGTACTGTCGCGAACTTGAGTTGGGGTATTTCCCCATGCGCATAAAGTAAGGGTTTTTTTCTGTCGTTTTCCTGTAAAACTTAGCGCCGTACTGCCTAAGTTGCAACCGTACAAAGGAATCGCAAATTTGTAGAGTACAATTTGCGTCATCCTCGAAACTAGAATGTACGCAAATTTGTCGTCTTGTGTTTTTCGACCCACTTCCACGACAAAAAATGTCATCTTCAACCTTACGTTTAAAACACATGCGCGATGTGTTTTAAAACTAGGTATTTCCCAAAAAAAAATAGGAACATATATTCGCACGTACCGGAATTTTCAAAAAATTTCATACGATTTCCAAGGACAAAAAAATTACAGATTTCGCTATGTTTTGTCTGTTTGCCTTCGAATACGACGAAGAAAAATTACACAATTTGTTTGGTTTTGTCCGTTTTCATGCAGTACGATTTTTTTTTTGCAGGGGTCTCGAAATTCCGATGTCATTTCACGTCGACCGGACAGACGACGCGAAGGCAAAGCGCATATTCTTCAACCGTGAAACCGCACAAGCTGGAAGGCGGTACGTCTAAAATCTCACGGTAAGACATGCGACGTCACAAAGCAGTTCCAAAAACTAACGTGCGACCACAGATTGTAGACGTTCACAACCGTCACAAGTATTGTCGACATATACAATCGTCACAAGCGTAAGATACGATTTCGTCTTTACAGACATAAGGACACTTGAAAACCGGGTTTGGCGGATCCGCGCTAAAATACAAAGTAAGTTCGCTAAGTTACTAGTACATGGGGACATACCCTTAGGGTATGTCCCCATGTGCATAACGGTTTTTTTCTGTCGTTTTCCTTTAAAACTTAGCGCCGTACTGCCAAAGTTGCAACCGTACGAAAGAATCTCAATTTTGTAGAGTACAATTTGCGTCATCCTCCAACTTAGGATGTACGAAAATTTGTCGTCTTGTGTTTTTCGACCCACTTCCACGACAAAAAACGTCAGCTTCAAACTTATGTTTGAAACACATGCGCGATGTGTTTTAAAACTTGGTGTTTTCGATAAACAAATAGGAACATATATTCGCACGTGCCGTACTTTTCGAAATTTTTTCATACGATTTCCAAGGACAAAGAAAAGTACAGAATTCGCCATGTTTTGTCCGTTTGTGTTCAATATGACGGAAAAAAGTACACAATTTGTTTGGTTTTGTCCGTTTTCGTTCAGTACGGATTTTTTTTTTGCAAGGGTCTCGAAATTTCGATGCCATTTCACGTTAACCGGACAGGAGACGCGAAGGCAAAGCGCATCTTCTTCAACCGTGAAACTGTAGAGGCTATATTGCAGTACGTCTACAATGTCACGGTAAGACATGCGACGTCAGAAGCAGTTCAAAAAAAAAAGTGCGACAACACAGATTGTAGACGTTGACATTCCAGTTCAAAAGTAGGCGTTTTTTCGTAGGCCTTAAATAGGCTGCCTTTAGCGTAAGTTGTGTTATGGGCTTTCCATGTGATCTTCTTAGATCGCTACTTTGATCAGCGACCGTCCGATCGTCCAAATCTGAAAGTTTAAATAAAAAGTACCTCAAAACTCACAGAAAAATATTTTTTTGTCCAAATGTTTTTCAAAATTTAGACATGACATTTAATTCTCTATCGATCGAGTGCAACTCAACCCTGTTACTATTTTATTTCATTTTGCAACCAATACAATATGGGTCTTAAGGTAATATTGTCAAATTTACGTACAATACGAATATTGTATGGGGGACTTTCACCTACTTTAAGACTATGGTTGACAGCCATCACAGGTATTGTCGACGTATACAATCGTCACAAACGTAAGTTACGGTTATGTTCTTACACATAGGGACACTTGAAAACCGGGTCCGGCGGAACCGCGCTAAAATACAAAGTAAGTTCGCTAAGTTACATGTACATGGGAGCTTCCAAAAGCATGTTTCCAGATTGTGCGACAAGTTTTCACTCTTTATCTTTTTCGGTTTTCATTTGTCTTGTGGTTCGCTGTCTCTAGCCTGAGAGAGAAAAACTGACAACGGGAATGGTATGGAAAAGAGGGAGAAGAAGAAGAAGAAAAGAGAGCGAGAGAGAGAGAGAGAGAGAGAGAAGAGAGAGTAAAAGCACATGAGTGAAGCTAGCTCTCCATTATGTTTCTTTGTCAGCATGCATCACTTTTCCAATGCCAAACGTTTCTCCAGGATGCTTAGAACCGTTGAAGAGTTTTGCACAAAAACATCCGTACTATTGCAACAAGATGTGCATTTTCCGTACAAGGATAAGGTTGATGTTTTATGTAAATCATCAGTTTTTTCGCGAGATAAACAGACGCACTCGCACCACAAGCACGGATAGGAAACAGGGAGCGTCACGACACACTCTATTGGAAATGCCCGCCATTAAAGCTTTCAAAAGGGAGGAAAAGGGCAAAACAGAAAAGAAAGGCAATGTGGTAAAGTGAAAAAATTTGCAAGAAGGAGAAAAACAGGGAGGACTCAAAAGATGTGAGAGGGCACGGGGTAGAAACGATTCAAGAATGCTACTGGACAGCCAGATGCTCTCGGCACATCTCCAACGCGAGAATCGAGGGGCTCTCATTGGTCAAGGCAGTTCCCACTGTACTATTCCCAATGTTTATATATATGTACAATTATAAATATTATAGTAATACTCTATATAAGGGGAGGAGAGGAGTATTGAGACGTCGTTCCTAGTCCGAGCAGCAGTAGGACATGAGAAATTACGCACTCAAAACAAAAAGTACGAGGGCAAAATAGCAACTAAAATGCACACATTCAAACCTGGAAGCCAATACCTTACTAACTATATTAGACCACGCTGTCCTATGTTTATGAAGTATTGCTGCTGGAAATGGCAGAACTTGACCGGATTACATCCTTGCAACACGGGATAGAACTTAGGAATCCCATACAATAAATACTACCGGGCATGGCAGTCACACAACGTATTGAGACTTGCTTTCCTCACTGCCAAAATAACTTGAATTTGGACGACCTGTGACAAAGAAGTTTCTTGACTTCAGCTGGAGACTGGAATTGCGCAAAATGTGGAGGTGGTGATGATGGAAGGTGACTTCTCATGGTTTCCACAGCTAACCGTGAATCGATGTTATGGTAAAAAAACTATTAATGTGGGGTTTGTATTCGTGCTATTAAGTCTATTTCAGTTCCGAAACACGCGTGGTTTTGAACCGTTGACAGAACTATCGTTAAGAGAAAAAATGAAAATAATAACTATATTTATTTAGTGGTGCTTCAACACTTCTAAAAATTAAACTGCTGAAAAGGACAAAAACATACAAGAAGAAAACAGATAGGACAAAATAAAACAGAACAAGACAAAAAAATGAGACGGGACAAGACAAGACAAGTGATACAGGACAAGATTCTTAAAGACAAATTCATTAAGGACAAGATCCTCACAGACAAGACCATCGACATTCATTTCCCACTTCTCACTCTCCTTTGTTCACTATGTTGCTTCCACTCTGTTTTTGTTTGTTTCCCCTTTTTTCTTTCTTTGTTAAGTTTTTAACCGACAAGATACTTACGTCCAGAATATTATTGACATTATTTGAACTGTCCGGTGGCCGTTTCCTCCGCGTCCGGATTTGTCGTCTAATTGTCGACAATAATATACTTATAATAATATGTCACAATCTACTCGTCATTAAATCCAAAAACAAAAATGTAAGTCACAACATGAAAAAAACATAAACTTTTAATCTCAATGAGTTATTTTTTTACTTAACAAAAACCAAAACCTTTTTTGGCTCATGTCAAATATTTGTAACTGTCGTTAACAGAATGAGGTTTAAGAAAGATTTCTGCGTTTTTCCTAAGAGGTTTTGTAACAATTTTTTGAGTTTCTTAACGGTTCTTCTTGAGTATATTGAGTTTTTTTGGACCAAAGGACCAAGTTTTTTAGGTTTTTTAAGGTTTTTCCAAAGCTTAACCACCCAGCGTCCCTCTTTTGCGACAAATTTTCAAGGAAGTTCTAATTGCCATTCATAAAAGACAAAAAACGATATGAAAAAACGGTCTAAAAACGGACAGGAAAAACGGACTGAAGAACTGACAAAAAAAAACAGATTGGAGAAACGGACTGAAAAAACCGACTCAAAAAACGGTCTGGGAAAACGGACTGAAAAATGGCATAGAAAATTGGCCTAAAAAAACGGTCTGAAAAACGGTTTGAAAAGAGGGTTCGGAAAAACGGTATTTGAAAACGGTCTAAAAATGGTCTGAAAAAACTGCCTGGGAAAACAATCTGGAAAAAACACTGAGAAAACGGTCTGAAAAAAGGGTCTGAAAAAACGGTCTTAAAAAACGGTTTTGAAAAAACGGCCAGAAAAACATGGAAAAACGGTCTGAAAAAACGGTCTAAAACGAACTGAAAAAGGGTTTGAAAAAACGGTAAAAAATGAACTGAAAAAACGGTATGGAAAAGTGGTAAAACGGCCAGGAAAAACGGTTTGAAAAAACGGTCTAAAATCGGTCTGGAAAACGGTATAAAAAACGGACTGAAAAAAGGGTCTGAAAAAACGGTCTGAGAAAATGGCTGGAAAAACAACCTGAAAAACGGTTTGAAACGGTTCAAAAACGGACAGAAAAAACGGAGTGAAAAACTGACAAAAAAACGGACTGAAAAAAAAGACTGGAAAAAAAAATTGAACAAAAAGGACTGAAAAAAGGTCCGAAAACACGGTCTACAAAAACGGTCTGAAAAAATGGTCTAAAAAAAGGTCTAAAAACGGTATGAAAAACAATTTGGAAAAAACGGACTGAAAAATGGTATGAAAAATGGTATGAAAAACGATATAATAAACGATCTAAAAAACTATCTAAAAAAAGGTTTAAAAACGGACAAATAAAACGGAATGAAAAACAAACTGAAAAACAGACTTGAAAAACGGACAGAAATACCGGTCTGAAAAATGGTTTAAAAAAATGGTCTGAAAGAATGGCCTATAAAAAGGTCTAAAAAACAATATGAAATGAACGGGCCTAAAAACGGTTTAAAAACGATCTCAAAATAGTATAAAAAACTGTCTAAAAACAATTTAAAAGCAGATAGATAGGACAGACTAAAATACTGACAAAAAACGGACTGTAAAAACAGATTGAAACAACGGTCAGAAAAAAAGGGTCCGAAAAACGATATAAAACGGTCTAATAAGGGACTGAAAAAACGGT
>JBBHKE010002602.1:0-13661 GCA_037447655.1 Zygnema cylindricum | reverse complement strand
TTTTTTTTTTTTTTTATATATATATATATATATATATATATATATATATATATATATATATATATATATATATATATATATATATATTATTTGTCATATTAACATACATACATATATATATATATATGTATATTTATATATAAATGTATTTGTTATTATTTATTTATTAACATACATACATATAATATATATATGTGCAAATATGTCTATATAGATATATATATGCATATTTATATACATATGTAAAAAATGAATGTTAGTGTTGAGTATCAGTAGCCTCTTACCGATAATCAACATGTACCTTTTTTTCGACCTACTGATAGTCGATATATTGGTTCGATATATTTGTAAGGAAATATTCGCTATATTCTACCGAAATGATCCAATATGCCCATAAAAAGAAAAAAAATCGCGATAATTGACTCAGCTTTTAGAGTTTTTTGTAGGGTTTTCATTGGTTTTTATGCCCTCATACCCTTTCCATGTAACGTATTCAACCTAAAATACATATTATTTTTCTTTACTTATTATTACATGATAGATTTGTTATTTCAAAGAGGGAAACTATTCTAGACGTTCAAAATTCAATTTCGGATGACCGAAAGAGAGAAGCAAATTAAATGCTCTAAAATTAAATACGGAACTTTGTTTACAAAGAAAATGCATACTAAATAGTAAATATAGTTTCTCATTAACATGTCTAATACGATGATGTCTCAATCGAAAAGATAAGACTAACTAAAAAAAAACACAAATAAATACCATGTAAGAAAGGTTTCCATTCACAACATAGGATTCTCATATAAGATAAAGGCCAAAAAATGAACCAATAGGTAACGAATACGGTAGATCCACACTAAAAGATTGCACACAATTTAATGTCAAAAGTAGCTTTTAGAAAGTCATAAATTGTTTCATACTTTCTTGCTAAAATTTTGGTCCGGTACTTTGTCTTTTAGAGTACGACTTTTTTGTACATAATTGTTGCGAAGACCAGACCGAAGTTCAATACACCTTGTATCGCTAATAATTTAACTAAGTTTATTTAGGGTTAAAACGTTTTTTTCGACACTTAAAACATCATTTCTCCACGAAAACTTGTCGAATTATTAATCTGACGGTTGCGATGGAAAAATAAGATTCTCACATTCCTATTGGTGGTCCTCCAATCAAAAAAGTGACACGTGTGAACGGATAGAAAATAATTTTAGTGGCGAAAAAAAAACAAGACTAGCTATTTTTTCTAGTGTTGTGTATCGAGAGTCTCTTGCCGATATTCAATATGTGCCTTTATTTTATTTGCCGATAATCGATTTATGGTGCCGGTACATCGAGAAGGCTAATATCGTGATAAAATTACGATACATCGCAATAAAATTACGACATATCGCGATAAAATTACGATATATCGCGGTAAAATTATGATATATTGCGATAAAATTACGATATATCAAAATTACGACATATTGGAATAAAATTACGATACATTGTGATAAAATTACGATATATCGCGATAAGTTATCGGGTCGATAGCTATCGCGATTTCCGTAGGCCGGTCTCTCGAAAAAATTTCAAACCACCCCCCGCCCCCTCATGGCCCTGGGGCCGTAGTTCTCTCCATACTAAATTTCCTTAGTGAATTTGTACGGACCCCCACCTCCCACCACCTCCCACCAAATATATCGCGATAATTTCTGTTGGTCCCCGAGCGATAATATCGAGCCTTCTAAAGGTTCGATATTCTATAAATCAAATATCGAATTTATCGCGATAAGAAATTTGCCGATACACAACACTACCGCTAGTTGACCCGTTTTAACTATTAGAACCATTAATAGTAATAATAATCAATACTAGTCGCGATACACGGTGTACTTTTGTTCTATAAACTACGGACCGGATTGTGATACGTGACAAGATATACTATAGACTGTATACAGTATAGTACTATAACAGTGTATAATACTAGGGTATAGAAAAACTATGTGACTACAAATATATCGGCGATAACAAATTTATTCGTCCCGAAGCGATAAATCAGGCCTCCTATATACATAAACATATATATACATACATATATATACATACATATATATACATATATATACATATATATGTGTAAATGTGTTTTTTATATGCATAATGTTTTAGGTATATATAGATGTACATAGATTAAAAAAAAAAAAAAAAAAAATTAAAAAAAACAAAAGTGAATAAGAATAAAGTCCCAAAAAAAACCAAATACAAACTAAAAAAATCTCAATCCATCCCTTCATCTCCCCTTCTCCCTCCCTTCACCACTCCCTCTTCCTCTTTACACCTACCTCCCTCTCCGTCTCCCTTCCATCTTCTACTTCCTCCCCTCCTATCCCCCTCTCCCTCCCCATCTCCCTTTCCCTCTCCCCCCCCCCCCTCTCCCTCTCCCTCTCTCTCCCCTCTCCCTCTCCCTCACCTCCATAATAAGGACGATTTTGCTCTCCTCGTCGCCACCGATCCTTTTGCGTCCAAAGCTCCCTTCCCTCCCTCTCCTTCTCTTCCACTCTGACCCACCTTTTTGCCTCCCTTCACCCCCCCCTCTACCTCTCCCTCTCCTCCCTCGTCCTCCTCTCTCATCGAAACCAATACTATTCTCAAAACACAAAAAAACATCTCATCGTTATCCAAAAGCTCCTGTATCCCTCCCTCTCCTCCTCCCCCCTCCCCCCTACCACTCCACCTCCCATCTCTCCCCCCTCCTCCCCCTCCCCCCTCCCGCACCCGCTCCCCCTCCTCTCCCTCCTCCTCCTCCTCCTCCTCCTCCTCCTGCCCCTCCTCTCCCTCCACCTCCGCCTCCTTTCCTTCCTCTTCCTCCTCCTCCCTTTCCACCTCCACCTCCTCCAACTCCTAAGCCTCCCCCTACCCCTCTCCCTCCCCCTCTCCCTCCCCCTCTCTCTCCCCCTCTCCCTCCCCCTCCCTCCCTCCCCTTTTTAGACCCAAAACCAGACTCCTCCAGTAACAGAGAACGGAGCATAGAAATCGATTTTTTTACCAAAATAAGATCTACCCATTTTTTCCCCTTTTTTGTCTTTTTCTACCGCCGTATCCCACTCCTCCCACCCCCTTCCTCCTCCCCCCTCTCCTTCTCCCCCTCCTCCTCCTCCCTTCTCTCCCGCCCATCTCCCTCCCTCTCCCACTCCTCCACCTCCTCCCTCGAAAATGCTCGATTCCCCTCCTCCTCCTCCCCCTCCTCCTCCTCCTCCTCCTCCTCCTCTCCCTCTACCCCCCCTGCCAGCTGGTAGTCCCACTCCGTACCACATACGGCTCCGTTTTTGCCAGCTAGCGGGAAGCTCCGGTACGAGCGATCCATAAAAGACGAAAAAAAATTGGACGGATTCGAACGGAACAGCGGAAACGGATGCCGTGACGCGTTCCATGGCCTCCGTTGAGATTTCTCCGTTGGCGTCCGCCATGGACTTGAGGATCTGGGAAAAATTGAAAAATAAAATAAATAAAAAAAAAACCAATAAATAAAAAAATTAAAAATTAAAAAAGGGGGGATAACAAGAACAAAGTGGGGAAAAAAAAAATAATAATAATTTAGGGTTTCTTAAGATTTAATTTATTTATTTTGGTCGAGATATTTTCGTCGGCATAAGACATAGATTTTAGGGTTTGGGAAATGAAACAAATGGGGTTGTAACGGGGAGGGAGAGAAGGAGAGAGAGAGAGAGAGAGAGAGAGAGAGAGAGAGAGAGAGAGAGAGAGAGAGAGAGAGAGAGAGAGAGAGAGAGAGAGAGGGAGGGGAAAGAGAGAAAAAGAGAACTGCAGAGAGAGAGAGAGAGAGAGAGAGAGAGAGATAGAGAGAGAGAGAGAGAGTAGGGAGAGAGAGAGAGAGAGAGAGAGAGAGAGAGACTGAGAGATGGAGTGGAAAAAGAGAAAAAGAGAACTGCTGACTGAGAGAAAGAGAGAGAAAGAGAGAGATGCAGAGAGAGAGAGAGAGTAAGGAGAGAAGGAGAGAGATGGAAAGTGATGGCGAGAGTCAGATAGATATCGCAAGATCTGGTCTTTCTCTCTCGATCTCGCTCTCTCTACCTCCAAGGAAAACCCTTCGGCTCCTCCAGATAAGACAAAATGACCACCCACTCTCCTTTCGCCAGGCGTCAACAAACGTGGTGACTCGCCTCCTCCTCCTCCTCCCCTCCCTCCCCCTCCTCCCCCTCCTCCCTCTCCTCCCCCTCCTCCCCCTCCTCTCCCTCCTCCCCCCCCCTCCCCTCTCCAAACCTCCCCCAACATTCTTCGCCACAACCGTAGCCTGCCACCTGGCGGCACTAGAGGACAAAAAATCTTCCGCCAGCATCAGCAGCGTCAGAGAATTGGCCGCGAGCTGTACGGGCAGCTGGGAAAACTTTTCGGCCTCTGCCCGAGCTGCCCGGGGGGAAAGATTTTCGGCCGCGACTCCGGCGGCGGCCGTGGCCATTGCTTGAGTCTGGAAATAAAAAATAAAAAAAATTAACTAATTAATCAAGTAATTACATAAGTAAGAAAGTAAGTAAGTAATTAAGTAATTAATTAATAGATTAAAAAAAGATAATGAAACAAATATACAAATATATAGGTAATTACACAAAAGTAAATAAATACATCATTATCATTTTGTTTATTATTAAATTTATAGATACAATGAATACTTACAATTATTAATATCATTGTTATTAACGCTTATCATTACTATTATTAGAGCTCTTTCATTATTATTATTTTTCTTTATTATTCATAAAAGTAACTTTCTTTCTTTTATAGTTTATTTTAATTTAATTTTCACCTGTTTTACGAGATCGTTTCCGGCAAAATCGAGCAATGAAACAATATTATCATTATTACTAATATTGCTATTAAATATGTATATGTCTCTTTTTTTTAATAAACACTTTTTTTTTTTTTTTTTATTAATATTAATCAGCTTAATATTATATTTTAACTTAATTTTATTTTTTACCTGTTTTACGAGATCATTTGCGGCAAAATCGAGCAACGAACAAAAAAGTCTCCGCTTCATTTCCAGAACCAAACTCTCTCTCCTAAAAAAAAAAAAAAAGGAAAAAGTTTTAAATGATTTTCCACACTTTCATAATTGCATAAAAACTGTCGTAAATTTAAGAAAAAAAAAAAAAAAACAGAGGGAGAGAAAGAGACAGAAAAAAGAGAGCAAGAGAAAGCAAGAGAGGGAGAGAGAGGGAGAGAGGGAGAGAGAGAGGGAGAGAGAGGGAGAGAGAGAGGGAAAGAGAGAGGGAGAGGGAGAGAGAGGGAAACCTACCTCTGTACGGTCCTCCGCTGTACCACTCCCTCCCCCCCACCAGGGCCAGCCAGTCCATAGAGTGGAGGACATTCTCAACCTCCTGTTACCTCCCCCCGCCCCAAAAATATCCACACTAATAATGGTGCCTCAAAAAAAAAGAGGCTCTTTTACAACCTAACGATCGAAAAAACCGACCGAGAGAGGAGAGAGAGAGAGAGAGAGAGAGAGAGAGAGAGAGAGATGAGAGAGAGAGAGAGAGAGAGAGAGAGAGAGAGGGGGGGGGGAGTGAGACAGAGAAAGGGAGAGGAGAGAGCGAGAAGAGAGAAAGGGAGAGGGAGTGAGAGAGAGGGGGAGAGAGAGAGGGAGTGAGAGAGAAAGAGAGAGAGAGAGGGGGGGAGCGAGAGAAGAGGGAGAGAGAGGGGAGAGAGAGAGAAGAGAAGAAGAGGTAGGGGGAGAAGGGAAAGGAAACAAAGGACAGGACAAAAAAGAGAACGAGAGAGGAAGAGGGAGAGGAAGAGGGAGAGGAAGAGGGAGAGGGGGAGAGGGTCGGAACAGAGAGAGGGAGGAAAAGAGGCGAGAGTAAGAGAAAAGGGTAAGATGAACAGAGCAAGAAGAGGGATTAAGAGGGAGAGAAAAAGGAGGTCAAGAGAGAAAGAGGGAAGGAAAATGATTAGGGGTGTGGAGAGAAGGAGAGAGAGAGAGACAAAGAAAAAGAGCAACAGGGAAAGGAAAAGAAGCAAAGTGGGGAAAAGAGGAGAGGAAAGAGAGGGAGAGAGAGAGAGAGAGGCAGAGGGAGAGAGAGGGAAAAGAAAGAGAGAGAAAAAGAAAGTGTAAGCAGGAGAGGAAGTAAGAGAAAATGAGAGAGAGAGATAGGAAGAGGAGGGAGTCGTGGGGAGAGAAAGAACGAGTGTGAGATGAAAGAAAGAGGGATATATATAAACAGAGAGAGGGAGGGAGGAGAGGGAGAGGGAGAGAGAGGAGAAAGATAGGGGGAAGGAGGTGGAAAGAGAAAGAGTGAGTTGGAGAGAGAGATAAAGGGTGAGAGAGAAACAGAAAGCGCGAGAGAGAGAGAGTGAGAGAGAGAGAGAGAGAGAGACTCACTCTCCACCCCTCTTTATTTCTCAGAGCTCTTCCCAAAATATTTTCCAAAAGGGCGAAAACGGTATCGATCACCGCCTCCTTCTCTCCTTCCTTCCCTCTCTCCTCCCTTCCACCCTGTTTTACTCCACCAAAAACCAAAAAACCCAAGAAAAAGTAGTTAGTTTTCTTCTCCTTCTCTCTCTCTCTCCCTCCCTCCCTCCCTCCCTTTCTCTCTGCCCTACCTCCCCTCCTTCACCCTCCCCCCCCAAAAAAAAAGTATACACCTTTTTCTGTGAGAAGGACGAAGGTGAGGGGTAGAGTAAGGGAAGGCGAGAGGGAGGGACAGGGAGAGAGAGGAGGGGAGAGAGAGAGAGGAGGGGGCATCAAGAGGCGCAGAAAGAAGCATAGAGAGAAGGAGAGAGAGTGGAGGAAGAGGGATAGATGAAGGGCAAGGGGAAGAGTTTGGGGGAGAGAGGCAAAAAGAGAAACAGAGAAGAAAAGGTAGAGAGGTAGAGGGAGAGAGAGTCAAAGAGAGAAAGAGGGAGAGAACGAGAGTGCGGGAGAGAGAGAGAGGGAAAAGAGAAAAAGTGGGAGAGGGAGAGAGGGAGGGGGCCAGTGAAAGAGAGAGAGAGAGAGAGAGAGAGAGAGAGAGAGAGAGAGAGACAGGAAAAGAGCAAAAGAGAGAGAAAGAAAGAGACGGAACGAGGGAGAAAGAGTGAAAGATCGAAACGGAGAGAGAGGAGAGAGAGAGAGAGAGAGAGAGAGAGGAGAGCAAAAATGAGAGCCAACGAGTAAGGGAGAGGGGGAGGGGGGAGGGATGAGGGAGAAGGGGCGAGGGAGGAGGGGGGAGAGGGAGGGGGAAGAGAGAGAGAGAGGCTTACTTCCTGTATGGAAAAGATGACTTCCAGGAGCCATTCCGGCCAATCCCGTGACGTGATGATGACGCTCCGATTCTCCCGGTGGGAGGAGACCAGGAGGAGGTCCTGAGAAAATAAATATAAATAAATAAATAAAAATAAACAAACCAATAAATAAATAAAGAAGCAAGTGACCATAAAAAATATATACATATAAATAAATATATATATATATATATGACCAGAATGTGGTCCTGAGAAATAAATATAAATAATTATAAAGAAACATAAAGACATAAACAAATAAAAAAATAAGCAAGTAAACCATAAAAAAAAAAAATATATATATATATATATATATATATATATTTACATATATATGCATGACCAGGAGAAGGTCCTGAGATAAAAAAAGAAATAAATATTAAAAAATATGTAGAAATATAAATAAATATATATAAATAAATAAATAAGTAAACCATACAATATATATATATAAAGATATGCGTACACACACACACACACACACACACACAGAGAGAGATATATATATATATATATATATATATATATATATATATATATATTACATAATATATACATATATATACATATATATATTACATAATATATACATATATATATATAAATATATATAAATAAATACAAATAAATATTAATAAATATTAATAAATATAAATAAATAAGGAAGTAAACCATAAAATATATATCTATTTGTATGTAAAGATATGCATGCACACACACACACACACACACACACACACACACATATATATATATATAATATATTATATATATATAATATATATATATATACAATATAAATGTTTTTATTTTATTAAATAATAAAAATAATAATAATTATGAAAAAATAACTATAACAAGAACAATAACTCAAGAAAAGTAAAAGAAATTGAATCATTAAATATTTTGTAAAAAGAGGATGATACTCTAAAAAAATAATAATAATAAGACAATAAGGGATTGAAACGTGAAGGCAAGGGAGAGAGGGAAAGGCGAATAAGGGAGAGAGAGGGAAGAAGGATCAGATGGGCAGGGAAGGGAGGAGAAGGAAAAGAAGGATACCGAGTAGAGGTAACGATAAGGAGGAGAGGGAGGAGAGAGAGAAGAATTATAAGGAGGAAAGGGAAAAGACGGATATCCAGGAGAAGGAAGGATAAGGAAGAGAGGGAGACGAAGGAAACGAGGAGAGGGAGACGAAGGATAAAAGGAGAGGGAAGAAGGGACGCAAGAGAGAGAGAGAGAGAGGAATAGTTGACCAGAAAAGGTGGAAAGAGGGAGAGAAATACATGCAGAGAAGGGAGAGACAAGTGACGAAAAGTAGGGAGAGAAGAGGGAGGGAGAGAAGAGGGAGGAAGAGAAGAGAGAGAGAGAGAAGAGGGGAACGGAAGGGAGGGAGAGGAATATTGCCGAAGTGGGAGAAATACATGCAGAGAGAAAGGGGAGAAAAGGGAGAGGAGGCAGGAAAATACCCACAGAAAAAAGGGGGGAAGAGGGAGAGCAGATGGAGGGAAAGAAGGGAAAAAAGTGAGAGGATGGAGAGAAGAGGGAGAGGAATACCTGAAGGACCCGATGTTGTAAGGAGAAGGGAGCGAGAGGGAGAGCATTGAGGAGGGGGAGGAGGAGAGGGAGATTCTCGATGCGTTGGAGACCAACGAGAGAGAGGCCTCTCTCTTCAGCAGTGCTCTGAAAGAGAAAGGGAGAGAGAGAGAGAGAGAGAGAGAGTGTGGGAGGGAGAGAGAGCGCAAGAGAGAGAAGAGTCAGTTAGAGAGACAAAGAGAAAGAGAGTAAGAGAGAGAGTGAGTGTGAGAGAGAGAAGAGAGAAAGGAGAGAGAGCGAGCGAGTGGGAAAGAGAGTGAGAGAGAGAAAGTTAGAGCGAGAGAGAGAGAGAGAAAGAGTGTGAGTGATATAAGAGAGAGAGAGAGAGAGAGCGAGAGAGAGAGGGAAGCGAGAGCGTGAGAGAGAAGAGAGAGAGAAAGAGAGAGGAGAGAGGGAGAGAATGAAGGGAAAGCCTCTCTCACCTCTACCTTCACCACTACAGACAAAATAGCCTTGTATGTGTTGTCTGTCAGCAATCTCTCACTAGAAGACAAAAATGCCCTCTGGAGGGCAAAGAGAACCCAATTGACCAATCCTCCCCCTCCACCCCATCCTCCTCCTCCCCCTCCTCCTCCTCCGAGACCTCCCTCTCCTCCTCCTACCCCTCCTATCACTCCTCCCCCTCCAACTAACCCTCCACCTGCCCCTCCTCCTCCTATCCCTCCTCCTCCTACCCCACCTCCTACCCCTCCTGATTCATATATTCCTCCTCCCCCGGTAGAGGGGTTTGTACCCATTAATTTTATAAACCCCCCTTGACTCAAAGCTCCCAAGAGGGAGATAATTTCCACTACCACTCCCTCCTCCCCTATCCCCCTCCCCTCCCTCCCTCCTCTCCCTTCCTCCCCCCTTTCCTCCCCTCTCCTCCTCGAATAATTTCTCGCATTTTCATCTTTTACTGAAAATTTTAAAGTTTCTGCCATTTTTGACTTTTGGGAATAAGATAAAAAAGACGACGTTTTCGGGGAAATGGACAATTTTTTCGGAAAGAGAATGGTGTCTAAATGGGGAATTTCAAGTTCTGGAGGACGTATCCTTCCCTCTCTCTCCTCCCCTCCTCCCACTTCCGAGCCTTCTGTCTTCTCCTCTCTCCTCTCCTCCCTCTCCTCTCCCATCTCCTCCCTCCCCTCTGTCCTCTCCTCCCTCTCCTCCTCCCTCTCCTCCTTTTCCTCCTCCGTCTCCTCCGCCGTCTCCTTCTCCCTCTCCACCTCCCTCTCCTCCTCTCTCACTCCCTCCCTCTCTCCTTCCCTTTTTCCCTCCCTCTCCTCCTCGCTCTCCTCCAAAAACCACATCTCCTCCTTTCCCTCTCCCTCCTTCATCAACCGAACCAGGAGCATTTCCATGCCTCCGTTTTGCAAAAACAGTTCTGTAAAAGACGAGGATTTTGTCTTATTCGGCTGTACTTTGAGACGGAAAATAAGATGGAGGACACGTGCCACCTGTTCAAAAAAAAGAGAAACAAAGAATAAATAAATAGGTGAGAGAGAGAGAGGAGGGGGGGAGGGGGAGGGGAGAAAGGGAGAGAATGGAGAGAGGGAGGGAGGAAGTGTGAGAGAGAGAGGGAGACTGAGATCGAGAGAGAGAGAGAGAGAGAGAGAGAGAGAGAGAGAGAGAGAGAGAGAGAGAGAGGGAGAGAGAGAGAGAGAATGAGATGGCAGGCATTCCAGGCAAAAAAAAAAAAAAAAAAAAAAAAAAAAACAAAAAAAAAAAAAAAAAAAAAAAAAAAAAAAAAATCCAAAAAAAAAAAAACAAACAAAAAAAAATACACGCACAAACAAACAATCCCAGAAAACCAAACAAAAAAAACGAGGAAAAACAAAAATAAGTTAATAAAAAAAAGGAAAAAAAAAACTAGAAAAAGAAATAAAGAAAAGAAAGAAAGAAAGAGAGAAAGAGAGGGAGAAAGAAAGAGGGAAAGAAAGAGGGAAAGAAACAAAGAAAGAAAGAGAGAAAAAAAGAGAGAAAGAGAGGAGAGAGAGAGAGAGAGAGAGAAAGAAAGAAAAAAACGACCAGATTAGACGAACCTCGTTCGGTTGCGGGTCTAAACAAAAATTTACGAGTGAAAGAAAGAAAGGAAGAAAGAGAGGAGGAAAGAAAGAAAGAGAGGAAGAAAGGAAGAAAGGAAGAAAGAATGGAATGAAGAAAAAAACGGAAGGAAGAAAGAAAGAGAGGAAGGGAGGAATAAAGGGAGGGAGGGAGGGAGGGAGGGAGGGAGGAAGAAAAAGAAATGACCAGATTCGACGAACCTGATTCGGTTGCGGGCAGTCCAAACAAAAATTTACGAGTGCCCGGATATCTTTGACCGCAGTTGACCTTCGGCCCCCTCCCCCCAATAGAAGCTCCACTACCACCAAAAGCTCGTCACATAACGCATTTATTTCCGTAATGTTCCGTTTTCCATCTCTGTACTCGTTTCCGTAACCGTTTCCGTAAACATTTCCGTAACCGTCTACTGAATCCGTTTCACGAAAAATCCAATAACATCGGCGACAGTTGTCCAAAAGCATCTGGAAAAAACAGAAAAACAGAAAAACGGAAAAAACCGGAGAAACGGAAAAATGGAAAAACAGAGAAATGGAAAAACGGAAACAAATTGGAAAAACGGAAACAAATGCAAAAACGGAAATAAACGGGAAAAAAACTTGAAAAAAGGAAAAGAAAATGGAAAAACGGAAAAAACGGAAAATGGGAAAATTGGGGAAATCTGGACAATAGGGAAAGAGGGAAGGAGGGAAGGAGGGAAAGAGGAAAGGAGGAAAAGAGGGAAAGAGGAAAGGAGGAAAAGAAGAAAAGAGGGAAGGGGGGACAGAGGGAAAGAGGTAAAGAGGGAAAGAGGGAAAGAGGTAAAGGGGGAAAGGGGGAAAATGGGGAAATGGGGAAATGGAAAAGTGAGAGTGCAAAATTGGAATCGGGAAAATGGGATAAGAGAGGGGGAAAAAGGAGGGGAGGGAGAGTGAGGAAAACAGAAAAACGGAAAAACAAAAAAATAGGAAAATGGGAAAATGGGAAAATTGAAGAAAGTGGAAAATTGGGAAAAGTGGAAAATGAGAAAATGGGAAAAATGGGAAAGCAAAAAAGGGAAAAAGGGAAAATGGGAATGGAAAGGGAGACAGTGGAAAACAGAAAAACGGAGAACAAAAAAATGGGAGAAGGGAAACTGAGAGAGAGTGAAAATGGGAATATGGGAAAATTGGGAAATAGAAAAAAGGGAAAAACGGACGAATGGGAAAATGGAAAAACGGAAAACAGGGAAACGGGGGAAAGTGCGATATTTGGGAAAATGGGGAAAATACAAAAATACAGGAAAGTGGAGAAAGGGAAAAAGGGAAAAAAGGGAAAAAGGGAAAAAAGTGAAAAAAGGGAAAAAAGACAAAAATGGAAAAAAGGGAAAAGGGGATAAGGGGAGAATTGGAAAAAATTGGGAAATGGAGAAATGGGAAAATTGGGGAAAAGTGGGGAAAAGAGGAAAACAGAAAAACGAGAAATAGGGAAGAGAGGAGAGAGAGAGACAGAGAGAGAGAGAGAGTGGAAAATGCGAAAATGGGAAATGAAGAAAAATTAAATGGGGAGTTTTGTAGGGATTAGAGAAGTTTCAATAAGGTTTATAAAATATTTTTTTGATAGTATTATACAGTTTGAAAGGGAAATTTTATGGAGAAAGGAGACAAAAAGAAAGAGAGAGGGAGAGAGTGAGAGAAGAAAAAGAAAAGGAGGGGGAAGAGAGAAGAAAGAAAAAAGAAAGGGCAAAAGGGAGAGAGAGAAGCAGCGAACGAGAGGAAAAAAGTGAGAGAAGGTCAGGCCGGGAGGGGGAGGGGGAGAGAGAGAGAGAGAGAGAGAGAGACACTTACTCCTACCGCCCCAGCCTCTTTCATTGTTGATTGTTCCAAAAAAACAACATTCGAAAGTTTCGAGAGAAGTTTTTTTTGTACCCCAAAAGAACAAAATGCCCAAAGTTTTAAATCCAAAAGTAAATCCGTAAAAAAATCGATTTTTAAATCGTCTTTTAAGTTCGAAGCTTGAGCTAAACTAAAAACCGCCTCCATAATCTCCTCCTCCCATCTCTCTCTCTCCCTCCCTCTCTCCCGCTCCCTCTCCCTCTCCTTCTCCCTCTGGCTCTCGCTCTCCCTCTCCCACCCTTCTAGCCGTCTCCTCGCCATCCCTCCTTCCCCTCCCACAGACAAAAAATATCGAATTAAGAGAGAGAGAATTTTTGGAGCTTTCCATTTTACCATTTCTTCGACGTTTAAAACAAAATTTAAAGTTTTTGAAATAATTCGAAGCAAAGGTCCGGAAAGTTCCGAGGCTCGGGGAGAGGATTGGGTATCGCAGGAGAGGGAGGAGGGAGAGGAGGAGAGAGAGGAGAGAGAGGAGAGAGAGATAGTGGGTTCGTACGTTTTCGGGTCGAGGGAGGAGAGGGAGAGGGAGAGGAGAGAGAGAGGACCTCCCTCGAAAGAAGCCCAAATGGAGTTTTCGGGTCGACATCGTGACGTGACAGTGACATGACCGAGAACTTCGGCCGGGCGACGATGAGTTCCTGCATTTTTTTATTTTATTTTTAAATGTTACTTTCTTTTTTTTTAAAGGTTACTGTTTTTTTTGCAGGTTATCTTTTTTTTTAAAGGTTACTGTTTTTTTTGCAGGTTAATTTTTTTGTTTAAAGGTTTTTTTTTTTTTTTTTTGGAGATACCATTTTTTAATTTTTTTTTGGGGAATTTCTTTTTTTTTAAGAATTTTTTTTTTTTTGTTGTGTTTTTTTTTTTTTTTTATGTTTTTTTTTTTTTTTTTTAATAGTTTGTTTTTTTTTTTTT
>JBBHKE010002600.1:167500-188201 GCA_037447655.1 Zygnema cylindricum | reverse complement strand
CCTCCCTCCCTCCGTTCCTCCCTCTCTCTCTCTCAACTTTTATTTAAATTCCATTTTAGAATTTCTCAAACATTTCCGGGCCGTCATTTGGAATTACAGAACAAAACGGTTACGGACAAACATGGAAACAACGATTCAGTTCCAAACCGGACCTATTTTCCACGACCAAAAAAAATATATATATATCTTTTTCCAGATGGCCCATCCCAAGCCACGTGGCAAAACGTAGTTTAGTGTAGTTAATTTTAATAAAGTACTAACATTAATATTTCACTAACTCTCATAGAGATGGGCGGTGTAGTTTAGTACTAATACGAGTTCGGCATTTGGTATTTGATACAAGTTCTTACTTGATAAAAAACGAACATAAATTTAAGAGTTTTTTACCTTAACAGTGGCATCTCGAGTGGCTCCCTCTCCATATCCCCACAAACTCTCCTCCTCAGTTTCAGGAGCTGCAAAAATTCCTTTTATCTTTTAGCTTTAGTTCTAAAAGAACAACAGGACTTCCTAAGTTACAGTTTACATCGCTATTAGAGCTGGTGAACCATTATTAGCGATAGCACTCTATTCAAAAGTTTGAAATATTTGACTGTGAGTTTTGACTTTACAATAAATCGAGTATTGCTGCGTGGCACAAATGGGTCACTTGAATATTATTGGGTCAACATTATTTTATGAATCTGGGTAAATAAAAACACGCACTCGAATTAGACTTATTGAATCTGAGAGCGATGGGCAATGCAGTCTCAATATGAAGTAGAAGCAAATAAGTTAGTATTGTTAGAAACTGAGTTAGTTAAAAGTAAACAAGTTAACTTCAAAGCAAATACATAAGGAACTGAGTAAGTCAAAAGCAACTGGTTAGAAACTGGGTTAAAACAAGTTAGAAACTTAGCTCGAACTGAAAAGCAAATAAGTTCACTGAGTAACTGAGTTAGTAAAAAGCAAGTAATTGAAAATTTAGTTAAAGTAAACAAGTTAATAACTTAGTTAAAACTTAAAAGGGAATAAGTTAGCAACTGAATTAGTTAAAACTTAATAGCAAATAAGGTAGTAATTGAGTTAGTCTACCTTAAGTTTTATGGTGCAGAAATTGAGAACATATTTATGTTATATATTTGTGCATTTTACAAAGTAACATGCAAGTTTCATCGAATTTTACTTAATAGTAAAATATGATTCTCACTTCCCAGATTTTAAAAACATGAACCTAAATTTCCATTAATAGTAAAAGTGTAAGTTAGTCGGTGCTAAAAAGAAAATTGAACTTATTTTTTTCACAAATTACCATTCTGAACAGCTATGTCACATTTTTTTTAAAAGAATCGATTCTATCATGTTTTCACTAGATATTCATGAACTTTACATGTATTAATTAAGAAAAGACCCAGGGATTTGGGCCAATAAGAAAGTAAGTTAGTTTGTTTCAATCAGTCTGCTGTAAGACCCAAACAGAATGAAAACATCATATGTCGGAAAATACTCGTACCAAGAGGATTAACCGAATGAAGTTTTTTGGATTGGATGAAATCGAGACATTCAGAAAGGTTTTTTGTTTCGAATTTGACGAAATGAAGTCGTCCACCGAGAATCGGAAATCGCCCAAATTTCCGACTGAGTGCCCGACTTGAGTTTCTGCTATTTTGTCGGACAAACATTTGAGAGGAATCGGGAACTTCCGTTTGTCTCGAAAAATAAACCAGTTTTATAAGGGATCCTGCGACCAAAAGAAAATCGACAAAATTGACAAAGTTTTTTCTCTTTTCGATTTAAAGGTGGGTAGCTGACATTTTTGGCATATAGGATCCAGGGAGAGAGAAAGAGAGAGAGAGACAGATTCTTTGAAGTGATTAAAACACGAATGGAGGGTGTCAAAATAAATTTTTTTAAGTCTGAAAATTGTGATAAGAAGTATACTTGAACATGCCATAATAACCATAACTGGAACTGGCAACCAAGGTTCAAGTTGGTTTCTCATGATTTGAAAAACTTGACATTTAATTTTTCACGAGTTGAACTGAACAAAAAAAAAAACATGTCATATAAAAGAATTTACTTTTCCGTGCCTAATATCTACGTATTTAGAGAACAAAACTGGTAATTTTCCTTGAAAATAGAACTGCAATCAGAATAAAATGAATTTTTGCCAGTCTAGTGATAAACTAAAATGATGTTGCACATTGCATGCCGAAAAGGTGACACAAATTGGAAACATTTTATTTTCATATATTTTACATGACAACGAAAAATAAGTGTGCTCTATAAAAACATACACTTTAAAATCGACACACTTTCTTACCAACCATAACAACGTGTCGGAGAAGTTTGAGGTCGAAACATGTTTCGGTAAGGCTAATAAAAAGTACATAAATCTAACAAACATCATTTTAACAAGCAAACTTCTAATTCCAACAATGTTTGAAAGTTGGTGTAGTTTTTACGCGAACATTTTTCACCACATTGATGTAACCGATAACTGTAAATAAATTAATGCGATGACGATAAATCGATGTACTCATAATTTCCCATCTAATAATATAAATAATACAAATTTAAGGATGGATTGTCGCAAGTATTAGCATATGAACCACAGTGATAAAGAACCTTACTATTTGTCAACAATGTTTGTAACGTATAGGACCAATTCCTAACTTCCTTTGTAGAATAATATGCTTTTTTCCATCAACACAATAAAAAAAAACCGAATGAGTAACATGAGACGTGAAATTGGAGTGACACAAAGTGTCATTCCAAAAAATTTTATGAACGCCCATGTTTACTGTAATGAGGACGATACAAAGTGACAAAAGTCACAAAACCATTTGAAACTATTTTAATTTATCTCATCAACACTTGAAATATCCAAACAACTATCTAACTGGTGCTACATGATCATATCAAACCTTTCAATGACAAAATGGTTTACAAACGTGGTAAAAATAGGTCATCAAATATGTGCATGAATGTAAACATCCTTATTTCTTGGAATTCCTTTGTTATTTAACTTAACTGAAGAACGGGTAGGTCATTATAATATATCGTTGGATTTTTTGAAACTTTGAAGCTTCTCCAAAAATTTATATTGGAACTATTGGCGAATTAATTATTTAAACTTCAAATACTTAGCAGCTTCTATAATCAACGCTTTCGTTTTAAGAATATCCTGCCTTCGAGAATAATCGGCAGCTACAAGAATGTCATTCATTTCCAATATTCTGCAATAAATTATCTCAGGCTTTGTCTTTTGGCCAAAGAGTCAAGACATGAACTAAAAATGTGAATGAGTTTGTTTTTTGTGACAATAACGGGAGCTTCCTTCGCATTAAAAGCTGACTTGGTCGGTGTCCAATAACTTCTAAGTTAAAAATTATTGCGCCTTCATTTCCGCCAAAGAAAAATCCAAAAAGACGGAAGGACATTCGCCAATTTGGACTATATATTCGATTTAAATTTTTTTGTTCGACATAAAAAATGGCGAATACCGGACACTACAGTGGTTCAGTTGTGTAAAATACCAAATTCTCACCATACAACCCTCCTCATAATAATTTTTCTTTTTTTCCCAATTCATACTTCAGAGAAACATGGCCACATTGGATGGAAAACTTTTTTTTCTACTTTCACCACTTAACTTAGACAAATAAGAAGGCAAAAAAAACAAAATTGCGAGTCCAAGCAACGACTTCAAACAATATAAAAACCAGCTAAAACCTGGAAAAAAACATTCAGAAACTAATAAAAACTCTCTGAACTAGATATTATCCACTTCATCAACCGCAAAAGTCAATACTATTGCACCAGAAAACCGTACATTGTAACCGAACATTAAACCAAAATAAAACAGTAAAATTAGAAAAAAATAGCTAGAATCTCACCTAACTACTCTATTATTCTTACCTCCAAGATCAATTGCAAAATGTGACACGTCATTTGTTTGATTTGGTAAAAGTATACTCGGATCGTAGTCTTCCCTCGACCCTTGGATTGCCGCTCCACTAACGTCCAAAAGTGACCGACCAAAATCATTGGCATTAGAATCATTGTTGCAATCAATTTTGTCGCTTTTATTGCTCTCATTTGCTGCTTGGTTTTCATCCTTGTCTAAAGAAGGAGAATCCTGGGTGGACATCAGAGGATTTTCCGAATTTGAGTTGTGTTCTTCGGTCGCCATGGATGGATATTAGCAAGAAAAAACGGAGAATGTTTTTTTTTAAGTGAAAATGATCATGTAGTATGAGAGGGAGAGAGAGGAGAAGACATTGACAATTAGAAGATTTGAAAGGAGAGAGTTTCTCGAAAGCCAGTGGATCATAAAATGCGAACTTGATTTGTCTCAAATTTCGTTTCGGGCTCCGGTAACAATCAAAACTCAAAAGTGCGGAGATTTCAACTTCGGTGCGTACTTTTTCTTAGCACTTTCATTTAGAGTACGGTTTCATGTTGACTTATCTCGACGGGAAAGATTACTAAACCGCGAATCGTTATTAGTGTCAAATTTTAAATAGTGTTGAAGAAATTTACCGTAATTGATGCTAATTAAGAATTTGAAATTTTTCAAAAAAAAGGTGTATTCTAATTTTGGCGTTAATGCTAATTTGGGAACAGCAAAAATGGAATATTCGCCGTACGATTATATATATTGATATATGTATTCGTACAAAATATTAGAAATCGTACACCGTCGCGAATTTAAAACATTCGTACATGCCATACTAATTTACGTGTCAGACTAATCCCGTTTTTTTTAGCGCACGTTCCTATGCGTGCGCGTCTGATTTAATTTATTTTTTGTAAACTTTCACTTGAAAAGGTACATTTATGTACGGTCTGACATCGACCGTACCCACACTATTTAGATTTTATTGTACTTTCGGCCTTTACGCTATTTTGTATGGTACCTTAATTAACGTCAAGGAAAAATTAAAATCATGTATCCTATTTGAAAAAAAAAATCAAAATTTCAAGAACCCAAATTAGTGACTTTGACACTAATAACGATTCGCGGTGTAGTACACCGTGTAGCGTTACTTGGGTTCATGCACTTAAAATCATATTTTCTGTTTTGATCTGACGGTGGAGAGGGAAATCTAATCTTTCTACCTTCTGATTGGCAGTCTCGAAACGCTAATCGGACACGTGTGCACGGAGAAAAGCTGGTTTTATTAGCTAAAGATAATACCGCGACGACCACATAAGGCTGCACACGCCATTGGCCGCGTAGTTTGTTGTCGAGCCAGTACAGTACAGTACTCGAAACGAAAGTACTATGTACGGAAACTTTAACTCGCACGAAACGAAACCGGCCATGTATACGAAATGAAACCGTACATCCGTACAAGTATAATGTAAGTTAAAACTTAAAAGCCATGTGCTTTGCACTGTGGGGTTCACGTAGTGAGAAAGTGGGCTTGCATGCAACGCTTATTTAGTTATATACATGTGGTCGTCGCAGTTTTGTTATAGTAAAAACTTGGCCGGTCGTGTGGATTCTTGATTTATTATGACGGTCGACGTTCACAAGCGCGCGGCAAATTTTTAACCGGTTGATTACAATTTTTCGCAAGTGAAAGCTGTTCAACGGATTGACCGTCAAATATCAGCTCAGCGTTACAGTACCAAATTTGTACTAATGAGTACGTAAAATGTACTATCTTTCACAAAATGACGTAGGCGCTTGCGCGCAACCAAAATAATGCTTGCGCTGATCATTTCCCGTCTTGTAAAATGCGAACAAAAGTAACATTCCAGTTCCAGTTTAAATTACAGTTCAAATTTCGTACGAAAGTATAATAAGGTAAATGCGAAGCGCGCGCAAACTCTTTGACGTGGATGAAATAAGCAAAGAAAGTCCAATTTTCCAATAGTATGAATGCTTCCAAATGGCAAGCTCAAAAGTCTCAAAGTCCATCATTTTTTGTCCATTTCAAGCTACTCAAACCGTCCTTTTTGTTTTATGTGAACCACGGAACACTGTTTGCCACTTGGTTGTCACGTCATTTGTTTTGTGAATAATTTTTGCTATCGTTTTTGGACTTTATCGTAAAATAAGTCACACATGTCAATTCAATAAACAGCTATTAGCACCCAAAACTACACCTTCAATCAATCAATGTTGGAGTTTATAAATTATTATTGCTGAGGTGAATTTAGAATTAACTAAGCCAAATTAAGTTTTGCAACATGGAAAAAAAAAAAAAGGAAACACAATCACATTAGGGAACATTTAAACAAAGTGTCTTCAAACTAATATTGACACGCATATGTATTGACAATTGAATATCGAGAAAACGTGACGGAGACGTACTCGAATTGCCGTATTTCTCATGAAGAAACCAACCTTAAGAAGAAGATAACTTTGTGAAGGAGTTTCGTAAACATCCAAATGCTTCTCCTCACACCACTATCAGAGTTACTCAATTATTAAAGTTAACAGTTTCTAAAGATTAACTTCACTAAATTGTGTTTTACCACGTGGCTCATTATTGGGCCACTTCCCTAAATAGTGTCATTAGCTTCCAATCTATGATTTTGAGCCAAACAACACCACAATTATAATGGTTAACTCTACTACACTGCCCATCGTTATTAACGTTAATGATTTATTAATGCAGAATTAGAATGTATAATAGGAATTTAGTGCGAGAAACATGGCAGATTATTGTCCACTCCCTTAAATAGTGTTGTTAACATTATTTTATGATTTTCTGCCGCGAAAAGTCGTGACCGAATTAGTGTCATTAGCTCTGATAATGATGGGCAGTGTACTTCAGTCTGAGTCACATCATTTATTTTTGATGTTTATCTAACAATGGCAGAAGAACAAGATCGAGGGGGAGCCGCGTGACGCGACACGAATGGTTGGTCAAAAAAGGGAAATACATACAAAACTGGAGAGGGGAAAAAGAGTGGATGATGAAAACAGAGAGGGATTGGGAAACAGGGAGAGGGAAGGGGAAAGGACAGACTTGCTCGTCCGTATTTTAAACAAGACAAAACTAAGATTCATTTACTAAATAACATATCACCTTGGTTTAAAAACAAAAACAGCTTGGTCGCAATTTCGAGTATCCAATCCAAAAAAAGTTTAAATCGTGACACAGGTTGACTCCATACAAACGTGATACATGCACTCAAAATAAATGTCGGAACAACAAAACCAAAATTCACCAGATTAAGGTGGAAGGCAACGGCCATCAGCAAAGAATGGCCACAAGCAACGAAACCGTGAACGGCGACGGAATCGACGGAACGGTCAATACCACGAAACCAAAATCAGACACCCTGTCAAAAGCGAACACAAACTATCCAAGTCTCTGGCACAAAAGCCCAAATACAAGGCTGAGAATTATGGAGAACAAATACATTTCACACTCCTTTCTCGTTCCTTAAGTTAAAAAACCTTTTTATATCTAACGTAAAAGAAAAAGTACAATTTTGCATGTTAAAAAACTGCTACAACTATTTAAGCTCCACCAACCACTAAGGCAAAACAACCAGTATAGCAACTGTACTACTCCAACACCAAATAGTATATGCATAGTAATATATATTCTTGCTAGCGCTTAACCGAACATAAAATTGTCTTGAAAAGCATTCTAATAAAGAAGTATGAGCAACTGTGCGACTCCACGACTATATACATCGTACATACAGAATATTCTTGCAAGAGCTAAACTGAACAAAAACTGCGTTAAAAAGATGATCTTCTACTAAAGATGTGACAGCTACCAGAAACAATCACCTCATGATCACCAGCAAATTCCTATGTTAAAATTAGCTGTTTTTTTTGCTATTATTTTAGCTGCTTCAGCCTTTTATTCAATACTGTACGCACGTACAGTATTACCGTAAATGTGTGTCTGACATTTTCACCTTCGTTCTGCCCTTTTCTTTCTTTGCTTCCATGTACTTAGTTGGTTTACCATCGCCCGGTTTAATAAGGCTTATTGTTAACTGTACTGGTCCCATCGTGGTATCATTATCTACATTCAGATTCAAGTTTTGCATTCTACCCACCTGACGACGAATCAGAACTTAGTTCCACCAGCTCCACTGTACTTATTTTTGAAATCGCCTGATTCCACCTCTTTGTCCTGAAGTCCTCACATTGATAATCGGAAGCATCTACCGGTTTTGTCAAATCACTATTAAAACAAGTCATGTCGAGTTTTCGTTTTACCGATTTTCTTCCCTCCTTTCTTACTGTGCCTAAGATGTCCAGAAAAGAATATGGTTTTGGCGATGTCTCAAGTTTTAGGGACTGAGATGCCTCCTTTGTCTCCTCTAAAGTTGAACCCTTCTCGTTTTTGTCACCCACAATTTCCCCTCTCCATTCAAAAAATAAGTGTTGATCATCGTCCTCGGTATGGAACAGAGCGTCTCTTGTCGCTTGCAAAGTACTCTCTCTACTCTTCAACTCCTCCGTTCCTGTCTCATTTCCTTTCTCGAGCCATTGGGTTAAAACTTGTGCACTTTTACACGATTGCTTCTTAAGTTCAACGTTCGCTTTATTCTTTGATCGGTTTTCGTTAACACCAATAACACCACAGGACTTGGTTGTCTTTCCTTTGTTGCCACAGTGATCACCTACCTCCCTTTCCTTCGTGTTTTTATTTCCACTAAACCTCATTTCCGGAGGTTCCAAAAACATCGATTGTGATGGGGCATCTCCTAACCTTCCTTTCCTATGCGAATCGGTACAAACGTAAACTACTTTCTCAGTCAACTGCCTTTCATTGGCCGGACTTATCTGCTCCTTGTTCTTACGTGCACTGAAATAAGACGATATCTTGTTCTGCTGCTGCAAAGACCCGTTCTCCCTTTTCCGAGGTTTGACCTTTTTCTTCATTTCCTGTTTCAGAAGCCATTAACCTTAGTTAGCGGATAGAACCACACAGCTAAACCCTCTCCCTCTCCCTCTCCCTCTCCCTCGCCCTCGCCCTCCCTCTCCCTCCCCTCCCTCGCTCCCCCGTAACTCTGTTAAAAATCATGTATGTTGTTTCAACAAGCATGGAAGTGTTAATACCGTTGCCAATCCACACTAATATTTGTACAAATCTCCCCAATTGCATGCCCTCCGTATGCAGGGTTAGCTAACTCCCCTTAGAAAACCACTAAACTAACTAACTAAACTAGGCGAATAGATCACTGTGAATCGTTATTAGCGTTAATAACAGCAATTCAGTGCGGTTTTTTGCCTTGTGACCACAAAATAGCGCTAATTATACTAATTGTTTTTTTCTTACCGCTAGTTCTTTAAACTGTTCAAAAACAGCACGCCATTCAAAACCGAATTAGAATTAATAACATGAATACAAGACCCATGCTAGTAACTTCTTTACTCTAATAACAATTCACGGTGTAGTAAGCAACATTTATTTCCAACCGTGTAAGCTTCGATTTTAGTATACAAACCTGTTTCTCTAAAAAGTCAATCCAGAGCTGTGGACAAGCCGCTTTAACAAGATCCTCAAGTTCAGAAGTGGTAAATTCTCCCTGTTTTTCTTGTCTCCCTGTCTCCCTGTCATTGTTTCCCTGTCTCCCTATGGACTCTTTCTCTTTCCCTTTCTCTTTCTCAGCCTCGTTTTTTTCATCTGAATCCTCAAAATTATTGTCTTTTCCTTTGCAGTCTGGAAAAAGTTCTCTGACGCACGGATTTTCCGGCTCTCGTTTGGAAATATCAGAAGCAAGTGACCAAAGTAGAACAAGTAACATTTCTCCATAATCTTTTTTTTTCCGTTGAATAGATACTGGAATGTAAAGACCATAGATCATAAATGATGGATCCAAAAGAGACAAATTGAGGCCACCGGCTTTTGCCATATTTGTAAGACAGTTGTGAGAAAGAAGAGGCAATAACTTTTCTTTTGTGTAATCTGGGTCAAAAGAAAGATGTGACTGCAGAAATTCCTCAAGTTTATTTATTTCTGGAGAAGGCCATTTCAACAATTTCTCCAAACTCTCATGTTCTGCAACACACCATAGTGTTATTCTCGGAAGTAAATAATGCATAAATGGCTATGATGAGTGAGTTAGTTTTAAAAAATAACTGATACATGTTGCTATGCCTTTGTGAATAATGATTTAAATCGACAAGATGTGATAGCTTACACTTCATTCCTACTGTGAAAAACCGGAAATTTACTTTCGAGATCTATAAAATGCTTTATGAAAGAATGGTCCTTACTACTCTTTTCCAGCCACGCTATATCCAGTGGAAAATCAAGCAACAGGACGATTAATTTTTATAACAACAAGAAATCCAATCAATGTGTTTTTACAACAAATACTTATTCTGAATGCTGGCCCTACATTTCAATTGCATATACATCTGTTTAGTCATAACTATAAATATATGGTTATGGTTGATTATATGATTAGTTCTGATTATACATGGTTGGTTGGTTATATACGTTTGTTGTAGGTTAGTTTAAGGAGCACCTTTAAAACAAGTAGAATCAGATTGCAAATAGGTATCCACTATGGCTTGATTTGGAAAATCCTTCGTTGTCGCTATTTTCCCACAAGCTTTAATCCACCAACTTTCCTTTCGCACCTTTTTCTTCTTTTTCCGAGCCTGGAATCTCCCTCACCAGGAAACTTTGGATTTTTAAGGATAACTTTTTTGATGAATAACTCACCATGGATCACAAACTAACATGTGAAAAAGAGCTTATTCTAACTTAACATGCGAAGAACGGAAAAATTGAAAAACTCTCCCCAGCGTACAAACTAGTGCATGACAACTAGCTTACAAGAACTTATCTTAAAAAGAGGGGAAAAACTGTATGGCTTACCTGAACACACCATGTGCAAAAACAGTTGAAGCCCTTTTTTTTCGGTTTACACGATGTTTTCGAATGCTCTGTAAAAGTACCCGGATGCCCACATTGTCGGCAATGGGGCGGTTTTCGAACATGTTTTTCATTTTTTTCACTCTTTTTTTGACAGTTTTCATTTGCGGAATCACTACTACTTCCATCTGAACCGTCCATTTCGGTACTGAGAGGAAGCTCCCCTTTAGCCCATCTGAACAATCTGTCTCACATTTCCGAAATCAAAAAGCTTACTTCAGTTTAATAGTCAAAAAGTTATTAAAAGTTAAAGAATTCCACTTGTTATTTGCAGATCCTCAAATACTTAACCACGCCTTTAAATGTTGACGGTCTCTTACATAATATTCACTTAACTTAGTCCATAATCAATTTGGTACAACCTTTCCTAAAGTTTAACTGATGTTCTACATTGATCAAAAATCAAAAGAAAAAAGAAAAAAAGGCAAAAAGAAAAAAAGACAAAAAGGAAACCTGAGTTATTTGCGTACCGAACAAGGATCTGATCTTCCGAACATGATTGGACCAATCGGAGAGCCTGTCGCCTTCCAAGCCCCTTTACACCCTTGGTATAATCACAACCTAAAAGTAAAGCCAGTCCCACCAAATGCTTTTGACTTAGTTTCAAACTCACTAAGTCCTCTGCAGAATATTCCTCCACCGTAGGTGCCTGCATTCGACCAAAAAGACGGTTTTAAAAATAGCTTTAGAATTTAGTCGGTTCAGAAAAAAAAATGGATACCCGAAGCAGCAATGCTATACTTTGGTCTGTAAATATTCGTACACAAAACCTAATCTAACTGTAGAAATACTACCATCAGTAAAAAAAACAATAAAAAAAGTATTTGCACCTTGTAATCGGTTTGAAGAGTTTTGATCACTTGTCGAGCACCGTGAAGAAAAAGGTCACTATCCGGACTGACACAGTAATCTACCAATCCCTTTTTGTTTAGAAAAGCACATAAAGCTTCTGCTTCTCCTTGAGCCACCAGGACAGGCATTCCCAAAAGTCTCAGAAGCTCCTGCACTCACCCATATATGCCAATATCGTCATACAAACTTGTGTAATATACAGGCTCTCTAAAAGCCCACAGAAGAGGCTTTCATTTTTAGTTTTTTCCCGTTTTTGTTGTTTTTTGTGTATTTTGTGTATTTTTTGTTTTCTGTTTGTTTCTTTTGTTTTTTTTCTCACGGCTATGATGGATAATGCTGTTGCTCACCAATTTATCGATATGACAAAAAACTCTTTTGATATCCTTGCTGATGAGAAAACAATCAAAGTTCAATTTTGTAATCCTCGTAGACACAAGCATGTATACAGCATTGTGTTTCATTCAATCAGTGTTAGACCTCAAATGCGAACAGCTTGAATTTCGAAGGTCGGTCTTTTTTTCCCCAAACATACACGTCTGAATCTACAGAAGCTATATGCCTTCTGCTTATATCACAAGTTTTATGCAATTCCTTACCCAGCATTCCGCCATGTGTGAATAAAAAAAGAATACTTCGCCATTCCCTCTGCCTCCATATCAGCTCAGTATTACCATAATGGAGGCCAAACAAAGGGAAAAGAAACGTACCACACAATCTTTCACTCTCTCCAGAAACACAGCGTTGCGCTTTCCTCCACCATTCTTTGGAAAATTACTTTCGTCGGAGTTAAGAGGAATGCCTTGCAATCTCGAAAATCGTTCGATTCTTGCACGCAACTTAAGAGGAGATGGATCTCCATCAACCACAAAAATTGGTAAGGCTCCAATCTGCAGACCACATCACTGCATTCATTTAAATTGACTAAGCTGAACCCAGTTGAACAGAATTGAATTGAACTAAACTGAAATGATCTTCATAGAACCGATAGGAGTAGAACAGAAAGGAACAGAAACGAACACTGAACCGAACCAATCAGCATCACACTGAAGTAACAGAAATGAACAGAATTGAACTAGAAATATCTGCATAATACCATTATTACATTGCACTTTCCTGCACAAACTCGAACTAAACTGAATTGAACTGAACAGTCTAGCCTTCCAAAAAGAATACTGACTAATAGTCTTTAACTGACCAGCATTGGTACTAAAACAATCAATAGAAATCTAAAGTTTTTTTTACTCACTCTTGCAGCAAGCTTGATTGTACGAAAGAAAAGGTTTCTGAGGTGAGGCTTTAGCCTAAGATGTAAAGTACTATTTCGCCCTCCCATATGTGTGTTTCCGTCCAGTTGACATATCCAATAGGAGAGATCTATGGCTAAACGACGTCCACGGAGTCGCTTTAAACCTTCGACAGTCGAATCAACCTTTGCAAAAGATGAAAGTATTTTCCAAAACTCACTTCCTAAACCCATTGTAAGCTGTAAGGTTTAATTCAAGGCGGAAAAAATATTTTTTCACCTTTGGAAAAGGCTTTGGAAATTTTGGAAAAGGTCTTGGAAGAAGGAAACAGAGACATTAAAGAAATTGCCTACGGCTTATCCGGCTTATCGGCTTATTTTGCCGGCTTATTTGTGTAGGGGAGTTAGAATGTGGAGGATGTTTTTTTTGTGAAATATGTTTTTTTGTGAAGTATGGTACGTCAATGTGTGTTAAATGATTTGAGACAGGATGATTTTATGGTCTTGTAGGAGGAATTTCTCTAAGGAAAATGAGGTTAGAATGAGAGTTTTATACTCTAATTATTGTTAAGTGACTGAAATTTAACTGACTGCACATCAAGGTGACAGCAGGGAAAATGAAAAATTAAATTTTTTAATACAAACAAAACATGAAACAAAGACACAAAAACGTGAACTATGAAAGGGTACAATCATTGAATGCACTCAAATAAAGTCATTTCTTTACCAGCAATTAATTTGTAGTGTATTTTGTTTATAACTTGCCTCCAGTTTCACAGATTTCAATTTAAATCCTCATCAATTATGTTCTTTCCACCACATGAGCATCTGGAGGTTGGCCATCGTGTATTCATCAATTTCATCATAGTCAATTTACGGAATCTGTTATAAGTTAAAGAGGTCAAATCAGGGTTAAAAAGTCTAAAAGCTCCAGAAAACTGTTGTCATTGACAAAGTACTGATGACCGTTTCTTGACACAGACAGCCAGGTGCCATTCAAAAATATGAAAAAGATTAGCAAAACGGCTCGAATGACGGAGAGCATCCGGCGGATCTCGTCAGAACACTAATTAGTGTGTTGGGTATCGGGTAAATTCATATCGTGACAGTTTCGATATTCGATATATTGAATATCGATCGAGCAGACTCCTCGATATATCGTACCGAGACCAACATAAACCATCGCGATATATATCGCGATGTATAGTATTTTTTTAAATTTAATATTTTATATTTTAATATAATATGTTATTTTAGCGAAAAAAACAAACTGTCTGATACGCCACGTACGACGTAATTTTCGTTCCGTGACTTAAAGGTAGACGTCGCAAAATGTAACCGACAAAAAAGTACATATTCTTTAATTCATATGATTACTTATTTGAGGTATGGTTACATGAGGAGGTATCTGTAATAGTACGGACATCAAAATTTCTGTATTACAGAGGCCTCGGTTAACATCGCGTATCTTCTGTAAACAGGTTTTTACATACGTGTTTTGATTTGAGTGGTCCTTGGAAGTTGACGATCAAATCTCTAAAATCGTCAAAGATTTGAGAACCGACCATTTTCGTATGGAAATCCGTACTTGCGTATTACGTACGTGTACTTCGCAAGTGTACCGCGTCAATGTACCTCAAAGATCTCCTTCACTCTGCTGACTTTCAGGAAAAACCGTATGTCTTTTCGTCAAAGATTTTACGGTCATCTTGTCCGAAGGCTCGTGACGACACTTGTGATTTTTTTTTTTTTTTTTTTTTAAATGCCTCGATATATTGACGATGCGATATATCGGCAATATATCGGCTAAATATCGCGATATTTAAATAATCGGTATATCGAGTACCTAAAATTCGGTACATATCGAATATCGGCAATTGGTCCTCGATACCCAACACTACTAATTAGTAATAAGTGATAACGTTCTTAGAAAGTAAAAACATATGACACAGACCGGCACTACAGTACACCGTGAGGCCTGTTCTCCATTAGGCGGTCCCAGTAAACATGCGGATACGTCTATTTCTGATGTTTACTGGCACGGCCTTCCATTATGTCGTGCCAGTAGACATCGTTTCTCAATTATGATTGGCGCCACGTACGCTAGTTTTCAGATTCTTAAAATCTAAAAATATTCTTAAAGCTGAAAATCTGTACGTAATATTTGTACGGGTGGAGGTAGTTAATGACTCGTACGAAAACTTTGCGACCAGATTCTAATTTTGAAATTGAAAATCAAAATTTCGGAACGGAATGTCAAAAAGGCGCCGCAAACTTTTAAGGCCAGCGGATGTCAGAAGGAGCGTGCGAAGATATTTCGGTCGACCTTCATACACGGTGGCGGAAGGCACATGGCGTGTAAGACGTGTTCGATTCAAATTGCCTGTTCGTGGTGGATTTTTTTTATAATTTTCACGTGTACCAATGGTACGCGACCAGTGTGAAGGAGGACATCCATAAGACGATCATCGAATGCGCAAAGTGAGGACACAAAGGATGGGGTGGGAGGGGAAGTGCGAGTAAGGTAGGAGGGCCGGGCCGGGAAACATCTCGTCAGAAGAGCAAAGGCCACCTGGGGATCAGAGAGGTGAGGAAGGTTATCCACGTGGGACAAATCTGTCTGAAGAGCGGAATCGAGGAATTTTGTGACGTAGGGATCGGAACCAAGCGGGCAACCCAACACCCGAATGCCTTCGGTAGGAAGAGGAGTGTACCTTAACTGTAAGTGTACTTTTCTTAAGGATAGGTTGCGAACATGCAAACTGATTCTAGAAATGTCGTCATTCGTCTGTCTTCATCATAGTTCAAAAGTAGGTGAAAGTAGGCCCATACAATATGCCTATTGTACGCAAAACATACAATATGACCTTAAGACCCATATTGTATTCGAACCTATTCGGACCAATTAAAACACTCGGACCAAAAATTGGACCAATTAAAACATTCGGACCAAAAATATTTATTTACAACGTCAGATTCGGACGATCGGACGGTCTCTGATCAAAGTAGCTATCTAAGAAGATCACATGAAAAGCCCATAACACAACTTACGATAAAGGCGCCGAACAAAGGCCTACCATAAAAACGCCTACTTTTGAACTATGGTCTTCATAAAGAGTTAGTGGAAGGCTTTTCCACAGAGACTTTGGATCCGTCTTACTTTTTTTTTCAGATAATGTCAAAGAAATGTTTTTCTGATAGTAAAACAAGCCAATAGGTTTTATATTTTCAGTGGTTTGTCAGGGATCACAACTAAAAAACATTTGCCAAGTCATAAAAGACGAAAAAAATATTCAACTGGAGAACATATCGATATAGAGATGTTTGTGGAATTACATCATAACAAGATTTCCACACGTGTGACGAAGTAGTTGTCAAAATACATGTATACACACTAAAAATCACATCTGAATTTCAAAAGAGCATACCGAAAAAAAGTGGATTTCTAAGTGTTTTAACCATAAATCCTTAAGGAGAATCTTTTAACAACTGCCCTTCAAATAATACAAACAAAAATGAGTTTTTCAAGTATACAAAAGTATCGACAAACCTCGATTTACACAGTAAATGGGCCTTTAAAAAAAACTCCTAAAAAACAGAAAAAGCCCTCACACTAATCTCATAATGTTGTTTTTTTTTCAATTGTGACACAAGTGCATCGAGAACTAAAATAAGTGTGTCCAAAAGCGTTTCCGAAACTTAACGAGAAAAAACCTAGGCAAAAAAAAATAAAAAAGACTGTAAAAATTTAATCTACTATACAAAAGTTAAAAGTGCAATGATTCTGAAAACCCTATTTATCTCCTTAAAAGAACAATCACCAACATCCGGAAAAATACCCTCCGAAAAAAAAAAAAAAGTTTAGCCTCCCTTTCCTTGACCCTTAACTTTTTCCAGAGAAACTAGGAAGACTCTAATTGTAAAAAGTACAAAAAGAGAAAATAAAATAAATCGGTTGACCAAAAACGTGCCAAAATCAAGTTCCATGCGATTGTTTATTTTACGGGACCAAAAAAAAGAGTTTCCGCTTGAATTTACGGATGTATGGATTCACAGATTCACAGATTCACGAATTTAGGGATTTGGGGATTTAGTTTCCTTAACGAATTTTCGTTTCGTCTCCAAACAATTATAAGACCGTCGCAATCCGATGAGGCCAGAAAATTTTCTCCGTAATTCCAACAAACGTCTACTACCGGAGCTCCATGTCCCTGTAACAAAAAACGGAATGGAGAATCAGATAACCTATTTTTTTTTCAGTATTCGACAATATCCAATACGAGCTTCACTTTCTTCCTTATCTTGAATCTATCTACTTTTTCCTCTGTTTTTTTGTTACATCCACTACAGGAGTTTCATGAAACACAATAAGCGTTTCCCATGAACCTCGCCCTCACCTTCCCTCCGTCTCCCATGCCCTCTTCCTCTCCCTCTCCCTTTTTCACCCCCTCTCCTCCCCATACTGCCCTCCTCTCCCATTTTCTTTCCCAGTCACTAATAAGAACATCATCTTCAATCTGTCCTCTGTACAATTCCCTCCCCGAATACAGCCCTCTCTCCCTCTCCCTCCTATAGCTCTCCCCCCCTTTCTCCTATAGCTATCCGTTTCTCTCTCTCCTATAGCCCTCCCTCCCTCTCGTGCAATCTTTCTCCCTCTCCTCCCTCTACCTCCCTTCCTAAAATCTCACCTGAAGTTTCCCTTTCAACGGCTTTTTCGGTTGTCTGAAGTCGTAAAAGTACACATTGTGGTCATCACTTCCCGTAACTACAAAATCATTAAAAAAAAAAAAAAAAAAAACCCATTTAGAGCTTGTGGCAAAAACTTTTTTGAAACGAAACCCGAAAACATATCGTTGAGTGAACGATCCAAGAATTGGAACTCAAAAAATGTTTCACATCTGCTTCTAAAACAATATTACAAATTATACTATTTGTAACTTTGAAAAGAAGCATAACACTAGTTCTGGATAGCATACCTACTCTTCCCTCTCAACTTTCTGTATCTCCTTTCTGTCCTCTGTACCACTTTCACTACCCTCCACCGTTCTTTTTACCTATTCCTCCCTCTCGTTCCCTTACACTTTCCCCGACCCGTTCCCTTCCCCTCTCTCTCCCCTTTCTCATTTCCCTTCCCTTCTCCTCCCTTCCTTTCCATCACTCTCTCCTCCTTCCTGTTGCCTTTCCTTCCTCTATTTCCTTCCCCTCTCTTCCTCTCACTCATTTCCCTTCCCTACCCTTCCCTTCTCTTCCCCCCACCCCTCCCTCTCACTAATGCCCTCCTCTCTCCCTCCAATTTCCCTTCCCCTCCTTCCTCTCCCCTTCAACACCGAAAACTGGGAAACTCACCTATGAGCTCTGTCTTATCCGATGACAGAAAAGGACAAAACGAGGCCTTTATATTGTGGGCCCGAGGAGAGAGTTGGAGGGCGCATTTGAGAGAGAGGTAACCGTCGACCTCCAAAGCAACACTGTCAGCCATGGCTGCAAATAGAGTGAGAGCCTCCCATTACTCATAATAAAAACATTATAAAAAGACTCCATTACTCGTAATAAAAACATATAAAAAGACTGTAAGAAGACTAAAAAAAAACAGTCTAACGAAGGTTAATCGTACAAATTTACTGAGGCTTAGAGGGTAGATTGTCCCATTAAATACTCTCACCACTCATAATAATAAAAGCCGGAAAAGACTAAAGTGCTTTGCCGCTTTATTTACCTACAGAAGTACGATTTAGAAATCGCATTGAATCCTGTAAAGAATAAGTACTTGAATTTTGAACCAGTTTGTACTTATTTTAATGTGAAGTAATTGCTAAAATACACATAGCATGCAAATGAACAGAAGTTAGTTGAAAACTTTGTCAAAAACAAGAAAGCAAATAAAGGTCTAACGGGGATAGGTTGTCCAAATTTACTGAGGATTATTAGAGGGTAAATTGTCCCATTAAATACTCGCATTACTCGCGATAAAAATACTAGAAAATAAAGGTCTCAAAAAAAAATCGTCCAATTTTACTGAGAATAAGAAGATATATAGTCCAAAATCTTAAGGATAAAGAAGTTGAAACCGTCGAAGTGAATTATTAGAAGCTAGAAGGTTGAATGCTGATAAATTTCCCCAATTTTAATACAAACTTAAAGCATAACCTGTCCAAATTCGAAGATTAGGGATCAAATAAGACAGAACTGTTGAAGATAAATACTCCAATTTCAATAAGAAATAGAAGATAAATCTTCCACACTAGACGAAGTGACTAGACGAGGAGACAGATGACTAAAAGAAATAGAGAATCCCCTGATTTTTTTTACCAAGAGTTGAAAGATAAAGGTTTTCAGGAGATTAACCATGTGATTTTACTGAAAACGTCAACAACCCATTTCCCTCAAAATTACACATTTGGTCAACCTTTTCCTCACTTCAGAACTATACCTTGACCTTTTGCCTAATGAATCTCAGAGAACCGACCATTATACATGCAAGAACCGATCAAAACCTGATTTAACCTCATTTTTGAATTCAATACATTACTTAAAACAAATTCCAGATACCAAAGCACCCCAATTCACACCAATACACGACAATAAAAGAACCAATCCAAACCAATCCACGATGGTACTTGTGACAGTGAAAACACCACATTTCAATCTCCTTTCACTCCTCAGCACTCTCCCTCCCCTCCCTATACCTCCCGACTCTCTCCGTCTCCACTCTCTCCCTCTCCATCTCTCCCTCTCCACTCTCTCCCTCTCCACTCTCTCCCTCCCCACTTCTCCCACTCTTGCCTGAAGAATCTTAGAGATCAGTGGAGTGACCCTCTACCTCTCCACTTCTCCCACTCTTGCCTGAAGAATCTTAGAGATCAGTGGAGTAACCCTCTACCTCTCCACTCTCTCCCTCCCCACTTTTCCCTCTCTTGCCTGAAGAATCTTAGAGAGCGGTCGAGTGACCCTCCCCCTCTCCACTCTCTCCCTCCCCACTTTTCCCACTCTTGCCTGAAGAATCTTAAAGATCTGTGGAGTGACCCTCTCCCTCTCCACTCTCTCCCTCCCCACTCTCCCCCTCCCCACTTTTTCCACTTTTCTTGCCTGAAGAATCTTAGAGATCCATCGAGTGTGCACGCCAACAAAACAGGTCCGTTGGCCAGAGCGGAAAAACTTCGAAACTGAACGGCAGTCGAGGGAGATCTTTTGGAGTTTGGGAGATAGTTCCGATGGACTCTTTGCAAAGCACCGGTTTTGGGATCCACTTTAATACTGTGGATGCATCCCTGTAAGAGGAATTTCGAGTTGAAGAGGGTATATTAAGGTTTTTTTGAGATTTTTTTTTTTTTTGGGATCCACTTTAATATTGTGGATGCATCTCCCTAAGAGGAATTTCGAGTTAAAGAGAGAGTTGAAGAGTTGAATTTGAGAGTAAGTTGAGAGTAAATATGTTACAAAGCGTGTGATATTGTTTTTTTTTTTTTAAGACTATTGTGAATACTTACGTTACAAAGAGTGTGAAAACAAAACAATTTAAAAGGGAATGTAAGTCCTTATGTTACAAAAGAGTGAAACACTTTCAATATGGAAGATACATCCCCGAAAAGAAATTTAGAGGAGAGCGTGACATTACACAAAATAAGAGGGGAGAGGGGGGGGAGGGAGAGGGAAACTTATGAACAGTGTTTTGTATGTTTTATAGAGTACACTGAAATGACTTAATCTGGACCACACTAATTTTCGTAGAGGTTTGCTTGAACCGACTATA
>JBBHKE010002600.1:0-162500 GCA_037447655.1 Zygnema cylindricum | reverse complement strand
TTAAAGCATATATCTCGTCATGTTTATACAGAAATAAAGTTTCTTGCAAGGGTTTCAAGGAAAACAAAATCGATGCAGTTTACTGCAGTGAGCTTCCCACAAATTAGTAGACTTAAGGAACCTTTCAAGCTTCTTTTTGGTCAATTAGTTTTCTAAACTTGAAGCAGTTGACTGCCATGAGATCCCATAAATTACCAGACTAAAGGGAGATTTTCATGCTTGTTTTCCGTCAATTATTTTTCTTCGTGAGGTCTTTTTTGTAAGGTAATCGATACATCAAATATTTCGTTTTGTCAGATTTTGAGCAGTTTTCCACAGTTCTTTTGCATTTGACATTTTCACGTAACTTTCGTTTGCCCTTCTTCTTGAGATGCCACATTTAAGGAAATTTTACTTCCTTTTAAGATTTTTGTCAGTCTAAGATCGCGTGTTTTCACCTCCAGTTTCTTGTTTTTCCTCTGTAATCAATCCCTCACATTACTTGCCTCTCGTCCACTGCCTCTCGACTTCCGCATTTTATCTCCTACCATTTATTTCTTATTTTGTCTCTTATTATCTCGTTCATTATCTCTACTTCTTAACTCTTAACCATTCGTCTCTTTCCACTCAGCTTATCATTCTCTTTAACACCTTTCTTGCCTCCATTCTGTCGATAATTCCTCTCCTATGGTTTATATTTGTAAGCCTCCCTTCTGTTGATAATTCCCCTCCTATAGTTTATTTTTGTAAAATTATGAAAAATTTATGACCAGTCCACTGCAAGTTTTTTTTTCTGACCTGAAACATTGCAGTCGGTGAAAGTACAATGGATTCCAGAAAATGAAAGGTCATTTTTGTTCTCCGGAAGGTCACGTTTCTGAACTTTTCCAAAAGAAGGTTTAGAAATTAAAGACGGGGAAGCCGGAGGTGGTCCTTTCTGTGAAACAATTAACGCAACGGAAAAAAAAGTGATCACAATGGGTCTCAAATATCTTCATAAGTCAAATATTTCTCTGATGAAATCCAAAATCTTAACTTTTGTCGAAAAATGCAATAGAAGGAACGTTCCCTACACCACTCTTGCTCTCCCTCGGGTCTCCTACCCTCGATGTTGCCGCTTACCCATCCCTCACTCTCCACTCCTCCCTCCTACTCCCTCTCCTCCTCTCCTCTTCTCCTCTCTCGAGTCAAGAATATCGAAAGTCCACACTAACACATTACTTTTCATAAAAATAAGTGGAGTCCATATTTTCAAAAGGCCAAAATCTAACACCCAACACACAAATTAATGTGGGGAATTGACATTTCCAACAGAAGAGCAGCATTCCACAGTTCTACACCTTACGGTTAATAAAAAAATAACGTTACAGCGGTATTAAAATTAACTACGTTAAATTATGGTTTGCGATGTGGGGGCTCATTATTGCCCACTTAATTTGATTAGGGTTATTAACACTATTTTATGGTTTCAAGTGAAAAAAACTTGCAACCAAATTTGAGTTATTAACTTTGAGAGAGACTGGCAATGTACTTTTTCTCAAACCTAAAAAGTGTGGTTTATACCCATTTTGATTACTACATCCTGAATAAATATTAAAGTTACAACAATCATACCAATTCTTCTACGTACCACAAAAGGCGTGTCTGAAGGTTTTGTCGGTTGAGGTTGAGGTAGGGGTAGAGAGGGAGGAGGAGAAGGAATAGGAAGTGCGGATGTTTTCTGTTTTCTGGCCACCAACAAACCAAAAATAATGTGGATATGATTTCAATTTTTTTAAGGGGAGGAGGAGAAAGAAAACAAAAAGAAGCGGGTGGAGAAAAGAATAATAAAAAACCCTAAAAAGCCCTTAAAAAACTTAGAAAAAACTATGCCACTAAAAAAGGGGAAAAGACAACGTGGAAAGCTCTATAATTTGCAATTATTTGTAAAGAAAGGCTTTGAATGTTTCTGAATAATGGAAACTTGACTAAGACAAGTACACCAAACCAAGGGCAAGGGAGGGGAATGAGGGGAAAAGAAAAGAAAAAACAGGGGAAAGAGGGAGAGAGTGAGAGAGGGGGAGAGAGAGAAAGAGACAGAGAGAGAGAGAGAGAGACAGAGACAGAGAGGGAGAGAGAGGGCCGCCTACTCTTCCTTTTTCTTTTGTCGGAGGAAATCTCGATAGGCGCCATAGCTCACTCCATTCGCTTTCCAGCTCTGATCCACAAAACTGGTTTAAAATAATAAATTCAAAATAACTTCCCCTCTCTCTCCTTCTCTCTCTCTCTCGCTCTCTCTCTTCCTCTCTCCTCCCCTCTCTCACCCTCCCGTCTCTCCTTCCCTCCGTCTCCCTCCCTCCTTCTCTCCCCCCCCTCTCGCTCCCCCCTCTCCCCCGCCTTCCCTCTCTCTCTCTCTCCCTTCCTCCCTCCCTTCTCTTTTCCCTAAGGCTCGTTAGGGTTCACGGTGGTAGTTTGACTTGTTCACACAACTATTTACGACACACACAAACCAAAAAAGGTTTTTTGTCTTATTAGAGCACCACTTGACCCAGGTTACCGACAAATATATTCAATTTAGCTCCAAAGGGAGACGAAACCCTAATTCTCCATAACCGCAAATCTCCCCGACATTGTGTGACACGTGTCACCTGTCCGACATGACCTCCCAGATATTGTGTGACATGTGTCACCTGTCTGTGAAGTTTGCCCTCCATCGCCTTCCTCAACAGCAGCAACCGTCGCACGGCGACGAAATAATCGTCGCATGAGTCGCCCGGCTCTAACAGCACGGCGTACATCCTCGCCGCGCGATCGTCGCACGCCATCGTGCGACACCGTGCGACGCTATGCGACGCCTGGAGACTATTCCGCAGCGACAGGATTTGAGAGAGAGGGTTGCTCGCCTCCATCAATGGCACCCGCGGATTTAACTTTTGTTCGAAAAAGGTTTAGTAAACGGTTGACACGTGTTCACGATTTTTAGACTCGACAAATTTTTAGTACGGTACGGAACAGTGCGGTATCGCACAGTTCAACGTTAAACACTTAAACGCCAGAATCGGAGCGAGATGATTTGAACCCTTTTCTGCGCTCCTAAAGTTAATCTGAGCACGAAGGGTGTGGACGATTTTTAAGCGATATTATAAAGTTAGAGGAAGGAAACAATTGAAAGTATCAGCGCGGTTTTTGATTCGTAGGGAACTTTATAGGGGGGGCGAATTTTGCCAATATGGGACTGTGGGTCTGCTGATCTGCTCTCTCACTTCCCGTAGTTTGAGTTTGTGTGAAACTGTGAATGCATATATTATATAGGGAATTGATCATGGCAGTGACTATTTTGGTTGCGCATATTCACTTACGTCGCTATGTCAAAGATTGTACATTTTAAGTACACATTGGTACAATTAAAGTACGGGAATTGATAATGACAGTGACTGTTTTAAGTGGCTGACTTTATTAAAAAGCGCGATGGTAAACCATCCGAGTCCATGGGAACAAAAGAGAAGTAGCACGGCAAAAACTGAAAATCTACATGTTGGGGGAAAAAAATAAAACGATAAGCAAGGCAAAAGCAATGAAAACACGAAATGACAGCTAGTAGACGGAAAACACCCAAAAAAGCAAAAAACAACAAACGACAGACCAAAAGAAAGAGCTAACACCTAACAACAAAACCCCAACATGACTAAAAATCTACGCAAAGCAACCACGTAAGTCCTCAAACCCCGGAGGAGCACGAGGAGGGAGTTTCAAACACATCAACGATCCATAGCCGCAATAGACGATCCAAGTATGATAAAAGCCTGCACTCGTTAAAGGGCCACTGATAAACGATGACGGTAAAAGGAAGTAAGTACTGAAGCTAAAGGGCTCCCAGGTCCCCGCCGCTCAAACGAACGTCGACCACAAGCACGAAGAAACTCGTCCAAAGCCACACCCAAACAACCAAATATCTCCACCGCCATCGGAATGAAACCATCCATAGCATCGCGATAGGCATAATCACGCTCCTTCCTCCTAGCCGCGTCGCGTGCGCCCACGCCCACATGTCGAGCTGCCCGACTGACAACAGTATCAGAAGTAGGGTTTGCCAAAACAACGTCACCAAATGTACGACGCACACCATCAAGTAATACAATGTCAATCCGACGGGAAGGAATAATGTGGGAAACTTCCTGCAAACAAAATATCCTCCCTCGGAAGCGATAGTAGCAATGATGTCTCGAATCCTGTCGTGCGCCTGAATCAACTCGCCTCCGTGGGAGCAACGAAACAAATGAATGCCGTCAGGATCCAGAACGTGGTCACAAGCGCAAACAAGAGAGCCAAGCAAAGGTGGGTGAGGGAGGCCAAGCCGAAACCTAAGGGTCGTGGTGAATTAAGCAGGGGTGAATCGGAGGGTAGGTAAGATAGGGATAGCCAATAGCCAAGCTCCGCACCAGGTACGCCACAGGAAAGAAAGCGTGCACGAGAAGTATCAGAAGGAAACGCCTCGAGAAGCTCGGACTTAATTGTAACAGGATCTCCTACCTCTCAGAAAATCCCATTACTACAAACAATTCCAACCACACATTCCACACATTGGAAAACACACATCCACATTTGACAACACTCACATAAGGATAAACTTTAAATTAGAAGAAGCTTCTGTCCACATAACATTAGCTTGGTCTCTTGCCCTCGTGGCTCAACCCTTCTTATTAAAGTATTTTCCACTACTCTCCACTCTTAATAATTCTATCTCTTAACTACTAAAACACTATTTAGTTAGTAAGAGATTTCAATGCACAATGCCTTTTCTCCAATTTGGTATTAATCGCTCAGGACCAAGATCAGCCGGAATTTCCACAAACTTTCCCAAAGGAAAGGATATCTACTCTCCTCTTACACTTCTCCATTTATCCCTCATCGCCCTGGACTCGCCAGGCCAGAGTCAAAGCTCCGTTTGAACAGGCTTTTACCTGGGCCAATCATTGATCAGCAAGGACTCGGACTGACCAATGCAAAAACGTGCGAAATCTCTTACTAACTACTTAGCATTTTATTAACCAATCAAACGCTACGTTTCACTACGTAACATTTACGTGCAAAAGCGCGCGCCAAACGAAACGCGACTTCGCACGATCATGCGTCACAAATTTCGCACGTGAAACTTCCTACGAAATTCCCTTAAGTGAAAGTGACGTTTCGTACTAAAAATTGTACGAAACGAAGTACCATGCATACTGAACGTTTCATTAGAACTTTATGAAACGTTCACGCGAAATTTCGGTACTAATTTTGACCCTTAACCCGTTTCAATGATACCCACCTGTTATTTAGACCCCACACTTCCACCTAAGTGCACCCATAGCTATAACTTTTGAAATATAACTCCAAATCGCGTGATTCTTTCGCGAACGTCTACCAAATTTAATAATCTATAATCATAACTCCTAAATACCCTTTTATAAATTAGTTCGATCCGCTATTACTGTTACATCATCCCCTCCTTATTTTTAACTGCCCTCAGTTAAAACATTTTTAATTCTCAAGACGGGACCTCTATATTATTGTCTCTCCAATACCTCTGTAAAAATTCAGAATTTTTATCCTCTAGAGTCAACTCATCCTCAGGCCTCCCTAGATAATGCACTTGCTAGAATATAGTATCTCCGACCTTGAACCGTTGACCAACCCAATCTATTACCCATCTGTGTACTTCAGGTTCTATAATTACTGAGGGATCCAATTCCAATTCTCCTTCGGTTGGTCGAAGATTCGCTGGTTTCAATTGGCTAATGTGTATCACTGGATGAATTTTTGTTGACGCCGGAAAGTGCAATTTGGCAGCAATTGACGATATCATCTCGATTACAGTAAATGGTCCAATGAACTTAGGAGCAAATTTCCCCGTAGGATCAGATTGTCCGTCGATCTTGCACCTGTAATGAGTTGTAGAAAGCCAAACCTTGTCACCTGTGCGTAACACCCAATCACCCCGTTTGCGGTTAGCATTTAATTCTTGCCTCCTTTGTGCCTCTACTAATGCATCACGGACAGTTCTCCAAACTGTTTGAATATATTCCCAAAATTCCGTTCCTGAACCCCTATTCTCTTGTGTGATCCCTGTTATTAAGTCTAATGCTTCTCTCGGTTGGTATCCGTATGCAACTTCAAATGGTGAGAATCCTGTACTAGCATGTTTACATGAATTGTATGCAAATTCCATTAATGGCAGTTTGGATTCCCATGTGTTTTGAACTCCACTGCAAATAGTCCTAAGCATTTCTTCCAGTGTACGATTCATCCTTTCTGTTTGTCCATCTGTCTGAGGATGGTAAGAGGTACTCTTTTTTAATTCAGTACCTAAATTTTGTTGCAATTCTTTCCAAAATGCAGATGTAAATTTAGAATCCCTATCACTGACTATAGACAGGGGAACTCCATGATGTCTGACCACATTGTCAAAATATAACTTTGAAATATCTACAACTGAATGAGTAGTTTTGCAAGGGATAAATATTGCCATTTTACTGAACCTATCGACTACGACCATGATACTGTCATTCCTTTTAGATGTAGCAGGCAACCTAACAATAAAATCCATACTGACAGATTCCCACGGTCATTCGGGAATATCCAAAGGTTTTAAGAGACCTTTAGGTTTTTGGGTACTAGGTTTACTCTGTTGGCAAGGGACACAACTTTCTACGTGTTTTGACACCTCTTTTGCCATCCCAGGCCAAAACAATCTACTTTGCAACCGACTAAGGGTTTTATCTCGACCTAGATGTCCTAAATGCTCATGAGCTTCCCGTAAAATTTGTTTTCTTAAGTCTTCGACTTCAGGAATGCATAATCTATCCCCAATTTGTAAATACAGTAAACCAGCCTCTAGTCTAAAGTTTTTGACATGCCTCTCATTCAATGGGTCAGAATTTCCTCCCGAAATATTTTGCAAATCACAACAAAATAAGGATCTTTATCATAACCATTTCTAACAGTATCTAAAAACAATTCATCCTGAACCATAACACTTATTTCAAAACATCTACTTAAAGGATCTGCAACTACATTTGTCTTCCCAGGAATATGTTTGACATTAAATTTGAAATATGCTAATTTTTGCATCCACCTAACCTGTCTACCAGTCATAATCTGTGCATCACTTAATCTCTGCAAATAAGAAAGGGCTTTATTATCACAGTGAACTGTAAATTCTTTATTATGCAAATAACATCGCCATTTCACCAATGCATGTACAATTGCAAGTAATTCTTTTTCTTGTGCTGTATAGTTCTTTTCAGCATCATTGAATTTTCTGGACTCAAAAGCAATAGGATGAAAGTGTTTGCCGACTTTTTGACTTATGACTGCACCTAGACCTTTGTCAGATGCATCTGTAGTAATCAGAACTTCAAATTCCCCAGCAGGGTCAGGATACACTAGTGTAGGAGCAGAGGTCAACTTCCCTTTTAGTTCCTCGAATGCTCTCTCTTGATCAGCTCCCCACGCAAACATCTCCTTTTCCCGAAGCAAATCCGTCAAAGGTGCAGCGATCATACTGAAGTTCTTTATAAATTTCCTGTAGTAAGTGGCCAATCCCAAAAATGATCTAACTTCCGTGACATTAGTAGTTTGCTTTCAACTTTGGATTGCAGTGATTTTGGATGGATCTGTTTTAACACCTTCCCCACTAACTATATGTCCCAAAAATAATTGTTCACTTTTAAGAAAGCTGGATTTTGACAATTTTCCGTATAATTTTCTTTATTTTAACCTTTCTAACACTTTTCTTAAATGAATTACATGTTGTTCTCTAGATTCACTGTAAATTAGAATATCATCAATAAACACCTGAACGAACTCATCTATGTAATCAGAAAAAGTTTGGTTCATTAATCTTTGGTAAGTAGGCGGTGCATTCGTTAAACCGAATGGCATTACTATCCATTCAAAATGACCCACCCTAGTCCTGAAAGCAGTTTTATCAACATCCCCAATTCTGATTGGCACCTGATTAAAGCCACTACGCAGGTCAATCAATGAAAATACTTTAGCACCTTTTAAACAATCTATCAAATCAGAAATTAAAGGTAACGGATACTTATCCTTCACCGTAATCTTGTTCAGACTACGATAATCGACACACATTCTCAACGTTCCGTCCTTTTTTTTGACAAAGAGAACTGGTGCTCCATACGGTGATTTGCTGGGCTGAATATGTCCTTTCTCTAAGAGTTCTTTGATCTGTTTCTTTAACTCCTCTTGCTCAAAGAAACTGTGCTTATAAATTCCTGTGACAGGAGGATTACATCCAGGTTCAAGGTTAATAACATGTTCTACATCTCGGGAAGGTGGCCTTCCTGAGGGTAAATCACTAGGAAAAACATCTTGAAATTCAAAAATCAAATCTTTAACAGCAACATCAGATGTATTAATGTCAGTTACAAAATCATATTTTAGTTTTTCAAAAGTTTTAGTGGTGTCTGATTTAGGGATGACATCAATGTTATTGTTTTCTCCCCCTCTTTCATCAGTAACTGCCTTAGTTACTAACAACAAGAAAGCATGATTTGTTTTATCTTTTAAGTGCTTTTTAAATTGTTTAGCAGATATTAAACCTTCCACTCCTAATCTGGTTATATTGTTTATATGATTCCTATGCAATTTCTTAGGAGATAATGCTTGCAAAACCTTCCAACCGTTTTCAGACTTCACTTTTAAGGTGTTAATTTCCCAATTAATTTGAGGATTATGTTCTGTTAACCAAGGCTTTCCCAGAATTAGTTCCTCACTTCCTAAATTCATTATTTCACACACAACTTTCATTTTATGACCCTGAATATCCACTTCAATTGTGTCAGTTTGTAAGTCTAATGTGGACTTATTACCATTTGCCACTTGAACATGTAAAGGTTTTTCCCTTATGACAGTAGGAATTTTATTTTCCTCTACAAACTTATGTGAAATAAAATTATGTGTGGCACCTGAATCAACCATTACTTTCAACGGTTTTCCTTCCACTAGTGACTCGAATCTAAACAAACTGTGTCTGGTGTCATCATTACTTAACTGTCCTAACATAGGTCTGTTGTTGAGAATTTCATCAGAAGGATTCTTTAAACTATGCAGTGTAGTTAGAATCATAATAAATTCAGCTATCCTAACTTTTCCATTCATTAATTTGCCCTCCAAAGTTAACTCTTTAACTTCTGGATCTGGTTGACTCAACTGAGGACTTTCAGTCAGTCCTTTCCGTTTCCCACTTCTTGGGCTTCCTGCTCAGCTAGGTATAATGCAATATCCTCTTGGAGACCTTCATTTACTTCGGCTATTTTTAGAGAACCTTTATCTGTACAGTCTTTAGCGTAATGATCTGGACCTCCACATTTGAAACAAGTGACTTTCTTTTTGGGTTTTATGCACTCTCTACTAAAATGTCCCTCCTCTCCACAGTTATAACAGTTAATCTTTTTCAGTTGTGCACACTCAAATGCCCTATGACCCTTTTTCTGACAAATAGTGCATGTGGGGATGGTAAGGTTAGACTTCTGGGCATTAATGTTTGGTTTAGGACTTTTAATGTACCCCCCTCTATTGTTAAATTTATTTCCTGCATTAACACTATGTCCACCCCTTTGATTTCCCCTGAAGATATTTTGCCTATTCACCAGACCAGCATTCAGACCCTCTTCAACAAATTCCTCATCATCCCACTGTGATACTTCATTTAAATTACCCCTTACTGATCGTGTTTCCCGATTATACCCCAACTGATCCTCTAATTCCAATGACTTATCTTGTAATTCTTTCAAATTATTAAAATTTTGATGTTTTAGCTCTGATTTCAGTACAGGATTCAAATAGTTCAAGAAATGCAATTTAGCCATTTCATCAGTCAAACCTATGACATGAATACTAGATGAGTCAAATTCTACAATATAATCCTTCACAGATCCAGTCTGCTTACAATTCAACCACTTTTCTTCCATTCTGGATTTAAAAGTGACAGACAAGAAACGCGATTTGATCGCGGTTTTAAAAGTTTCCCAATCAGCATTATCAGGAATCAATTTAGACCTTCTCTGAGTATAATACCAAATTTGAGCATCGCCTTTCAGACAGCTAACTGCAAAAGAAGTATAATCATCGCGATCACAATTCCTAGATTCCAAATAATACTCCATATGAAAAATCCAAGCATCCAACTCATCAATCTTCTTACCATCAAACGATGGTGCCTCACTAATAGACAATTTCAGATCCCTTATCTTCTTAGGTCTATCATGATCATCCTCCCTAAAATTGGCATTTCTTTTACTACTTTCACCCTTTTGGTCATTAACATCATTCTTTGCCTGAATTAAATTAATGAGCTCATCCAATTTCTCATTTGAAACATTCCCATTTTCTTTAACAACTTTCAATTCACTTTTCAATTCGCAAATTTGTTCATCCACAGCAGCAGAATGATTATTAAATTTTTTTACCAATTTTACAGTTCGTTTCTTCAACACATTCAAAGCATTCTCCATTTCACGTTTCCATGCAGAATTTGCCATTATCACACAATTAAATCAAGCAAAAGGAAAGATAGAGTATAATTTCCCAAAGAAATTTGCTGCAGAATTGAAGTCCTTAGATTGCTCCAATCCAAAACTTCTTCTCCTTAACAAATCCTTTGAAAAGATCAAGATCTGAGAAATTAAAAAGACATTGACAATAAGTTAGTACAAATTCAAATTTTCAATTTCCCAACATTGAAACATAAATGTAAGAATTTCCCCACCAATTTTGCAATAGCAAAAATTGAAAGCTCTCAAAAGTAAGATTTAACCATAAATTTTGCAACAGCAAAACTGAAATCAATCAAGGTAACAATTTAGGGTTTGAAAAGTTTTGAGTCATTTCTGGACTCCTTTGCTCTTGAAGAAGTAAAGTACTCCACTTTCCTTCTCCTCCATTAGCAAATTCCCATTTCCCACTACATCAGGATCTTTTGTTCTATAATCCTCACATCCTCACCCTTCATGGCTTCAAGCCCTCCCTCTACACATGAATCATTGCTAGGAGAAGGCAAGTTTGTTTGGCCTCTAGGTATTGGAGTGAGCTTCGGCGGTGGCTACACTGCCCACCCCGCCTTAGTCCTTAGGACCTGAGCACGCCCCACATCTATCCAGCGGCCGCTGGCAGTGTGATCACTCAGTTTCCCTCCAATCCCCTACCACTTCACATTGTGGTTCTACCGACACAGGTTAGAGCACCCTCACCGGTCACGGCAATCGATTTTCGGGTGAGCAAACTTCTCCCTGGTTTCTAACCAAAGCTCCGATACCATATGTAACAGGATCTCCTACCTCTCAGAAAATCCCATTACTACAAACAATTCCAACCACACATTCCACACATTGGAAAACACACATCCACATTTGACAACACTCACATAAGGATAAACTTTAAATTAGAAGAAGCTTCTATCCACATAACATTAGCTTGGTCTCTTGCCCTCGTGGCTCAACCCTTCTTATTAAAGTATTTTCCACTACTCTCCACTCTTAATAATTCTATCTCTTAACTACTAAAACACTATTTAGTTAGTAAGAGATTTCAATGCACAATGCCTTTTCTCCAATTTGGTATTAATCGCTCAGGACCAAGATCAGCCGGAATTTCCACAAACTTTCCCAAAGGAAAGGATATCTACTCTCCTCTTACACTTCTCCATTTATCCCTCATCGCCCTGGACTCGCCAGGCCAGAGTCAAAGCTCCGTTTGAACAGGCTTTTACCTGGGCCAATCATTGATCAGCAAGGACTCGGACTGACCAATGCAAAAACGTGCGAAATCTCTTACTAACTACTTAGCATTTTATTAACCAATCAAACGCTACGTTTCACTACGTAACATTTACGTGCAAAAGCGCGCGCCAAACGAAACGCGACTTCGCACGATCATGCGTCACAAATTTCGCACGTGAAACTTCCTACGAAATTCCCTTAAGTGAAAGTGACGTTTCGTACTAAAAATTGTACGAAACGAAGTACCATGCATACTGAACGTTTCATTAGAACTTTATGAAACGTTCACGCGAAATTTCGGTACTAATTTTGACCCTTAACCCGTTTCAATGATACCCACCTGTTATTTAGACCCCACACTTCCACCTAAGTGCACCCATAGCTATAACTTTTGAAATATAACTCCAAATCGCGTGATTCTTTCGCGAACGTCTACCAAATTTAATAATCTATAATCATAACTCCTAAATACCCTTTTATAAATTAGTTCGATCCGCTATTAATGTTACATTAATAGCGGCGACAACCTTATCAGAAATGGATTCTTGAACAGGTGCAACTGATGTCGAAACAAGAGTGGAAAGAACTGGCATATTCGCGATAGCAGCAGGAGTAAGAGAACGAGATGCATCGAGAAGGGACCGCTGGAAGGCGAGCACACTGTCCGAAGCCCGGGGTACAACATTAGCAAGAATAGGAGTGTTCCCAAGCCAAAAAACGAGAGAGGATAGTGGAGGCAACAAGGCACCAACTTCCCAAATAGGCAGCTGGAGCAACACGGGCCGTCTACAGTAAACCCAAACCACGAGCTGCAGGCCCAGACTCAAGATCAAAAGCCCCACGACCTAACAAAGTATGAAGGATATCCAGGAGCCGATCGTCAAATGCAGAAAGGAACGACACAAGAGAAGGAGTGGGAGGGGAAGTACGAGTAAGGTAAGAGGGGCGATGGGGGAAACACCGGGTTAAAAGTGCAAAAGCCACTTGGGGATCGGAAAGGTTAAGAAGGTCATCCACATGGGACGAATCTGTCTCAAGAGCATAATCAAGAAATTACTTGATGTATAGATCCGAACCGAGAGGGCAACCTAACACACGAATGCCTTATGATGGAGGAGGAGTCTAAAAACCAGGTGGTGGAATGAAAGGAGGATAAGCTCTGGGGGACAACACAACACACTTAGTGGGTTGGACAAAAAGATTGAGTTCGGCCAAACGATCCCTGAAAAAGGTATAGGCCGGTATAACTTGGTTCCCCAATGACTAATAATGTGTGTGTCGTCCGCAACTCAAGGGAAGAGGCAAGATGGAAAAGCGGCCGCGGAAAATCTGAGGGCTTGGTAATGAGCAAGGGTTATCAAAGGTTACAGTTTTGGTTACGGACAGACACTTACGTCATTTTGTCAAAAAACATACGTTTGACGTACACACAGGTATAAATAGAGCACCATTGAGTACAAATTTGATGGTCAATCGGTTGAACAACTTTGACTTTGAAAATGTTTTTCAACCGCTTAAAATTATGCCGCGCTTGCGAACGTTGACCGTCACCATAAACTTAGCAATTCACACGGCCGACGAACGTTTACGGGAACAAAACTGGGAAACCACATATAAATAAAAAGTGTTGCAGACAGTCACTTTTTGTCGTTATGTGAGCTCCACAATGAGAGAACTTAGCCGCAAAATTGAAATTTCATCGTGTAATCGTTACATTGAACTTAGACGCAAAGTGACCTCTTGGAACCATATTTCATAAGTAGGTGACCGTACGCCCATACAATATGCCTATTGTACGCAAAAACATACAACATGCCCTTAAGACCCATATTGTATTGGCCGCAAAATGAAATAAAATAGGAACACGGTTGAGTTGCACATCGATAGATAGAAAATTAAACGACATGTCTAAATTATGAAAAAAAATCGGACAAAAAAACTATTTCTATGAGTTTTCATGGACTTTTTATTTTAACCGTCAGATTTAGACGATCGGACGATCGTTGATCAAAGTAGGCGATTAAATAATATCACATGAAAAGCCCATAACACAACTTACGAAAGGACAATCTGTTGAAATTCTGAGACCTCCATTGGCCCTCAGAGTATGCAGATCCAAAAGAAGCTTATCTAGATAGTGCCGACTCCAAGTTAATATAAACCCAAGTGACTGACCCCTTGACAGTCAGAACCCCAATATAGATTCACCCTGTGAAATAACACTTTCTGTGTGCTCAGTTCCACCACAGAATGCAAAGTTAGAATATGAGATTTGGACACATTCACCCACTTTGACTTTCCCTTAGAAATACAGCCACCCTGGCAGACAAAAACTCTGACCGACTACACCCCTGTGTAGCCTAGACTCCCCTGAGTCCGCAGCAAAAAGAATCACTGAAAATGGTCAAGTAAATTGATAGTTATGGCTGGCCAAAGTTTGCCATTTATACAGGGTGCTCTCTGGGAGAGGCAGCTGCCTACCCCAAAATTTTCTAAGTCCTAAACCCTCTCTAAAACTCTATCTACTGAAGTACGGCACCAATCAAATTACTGTGTCGTACAGAAAAGTACAGGTGCCGGTGTACTTTCTGTACGGCCATTGTACGACATGGCCAAAATGTCGACACGTGTCAAATCAGGATTAGTTCCTGTAATCTCCGGAATTCCCGTAGTCCAATGTTATCACGCCACGTGTCACCTGACGTGACAAAGACCGTAAAACGCCAAAAGTACCTTTTTCGTGATCGCGGCGCTTATCGTAGCCGTCCGATCAAAACCGGCTATAATCCTAGCCGCTGAAATTCGACGCGCGGTATTTGTTTCGCTATCGAAACAAATGCGCGGTATTTGTTTCGCTGTCGAAACAAATGCGCGGTATTTGTTTCGCTATCGAAACAAATGCGCGGTATCCGTTCTGCCCCCTATTCCGTACTCCGTACTAAATTAAATTGTTTCTATGTACTAAGTATCTATTTAGCCGTTAAACGGATTAATCTACTTTTAACGATTTATATATTTGTCAAACCCTATGTATCGTAGTATCTGTTCTAGACATAACGGCTAGAGCTAACGGCTACTGTATGTTTAACGGACGGTAGGTACCAGGATCAATTCCTGGGTCCGTCAAATGTATTTTTGGTAAACATGCCTATTATCTATTCCTGTCTCTCTGGAAAGCTTAGGCAGCCATGGCTCTAGCTCCCTCTCCAGCCTTCAGTGACTACGACAAGTGTGGGGGCTTGGAGAAGAGAGTCAGAGGCAGACTGCCTCTACTCTTTTCTATCTAACAAAGACCTAGAAAATACCCAAATATCAACACTCCCCTTATTTTCTAGTCTACTTCCTTTCAACTCTTACAAACAAAATAAACAAAACACTCCCTCCCCTTTTTCCTTTTTCTTTTCTTTTTCCTTTTATATAACTTAAGAAATATGCTCTCGTATTTAAAACACTGCATTAGATGAAATGAAATTATAATTACATTACACATTTCATTTAGCATCCCACTTATCATAAATCCGAGCAAAGATTTTATCCACCTTATCTCTTTTCTATCCACACTAAATCCACTTTCCCTCTTGCAATTCAAACAACCAGCCCCATCTCCAATCTGCAACACACACCCTGAGGCTAACCCTTTTACAGGCACACCTTCATAAATACCATCACTCCCTTTAGTGAGGTCAAACCCATTACCCCCAAAACATGAACTTTCCTCACTCTCTCCCATGGATTTCTTTCCACTCTCACTTTCTAAATTTATTCCCAATAAACATTTCTCCTCCCCTAAACCTTTCATTAAGTATTCCTCTTCTCCCTTATCCTTTAAAACTCCTAGTTTCACTTCTCCCCTTTCCTCGGAATCCGTTGAAGTCTCCTTTTCCGACCAGTTTTCTTTTTCCAAAATATCTAAAAAATTCTCCTCATTATTTTTATTTTTCCCTTTTTCAATAATTGGTCCTAGATCCGACTTACTCATTACTAAGTCATACTTTCTACACTCCTTGACATCCATATCATGTCTAACTCCCTCAAGTACCTCCTTTCCCATTACTTCTCTAATACCTCCAAAAGCACACTGTTGTCTTCGTGGAATTTCCGTGTACTTTTCTTTCTTCTCCATTCTACCCGATGTGAAGAAGCTCCAAAACTTTTTCATCCTCTTTCTCCTCTTCCCCTTCTTCCTCCTCATTCACACTCCAACTTCTAAGTTCTTCCAAACGAGGACACTCCTCCATATAGTGACCCGGTTTCCTACAAGCGAAGCAAACCCCATGTTTCAAAGCTCCCCTTTCTTTTCCTCTCATTCTCTTTCCACCAAAGTTCCGATAAGGTTTACCTTTGTCTTTATTCCTCTCATCACGCTTCCGCTCGTCACCGCCATTCCTCTCATCACGCTTCCGCCAATCACCACCAGCTGTAAATGCAGTCACCCTTTCACTTCCCCTACGAAGCTCCAAAGTGCTTTCCCTCACAAGTATTATCCCCATGGTAACGCTCCAAGTCCACGAGGAGCCATCCATTTCCTGCATACGGTAAATGATGTCTTCGTACTCATCCGGGAGTTTCATTATTAGAGTATTAATCTTTCTCTCCTCAGATTCTACATATCCCGCACTAGCAAGCTCAACATATAATGCAGCAATATCATTGCAAAACTCTATCATGCTACCGCCTTTATAAACATAGGCCTCTATTTCTTGTTTCACTAATTGCTGCCTCTGTATAGTCTCACTCTTATAAATCTGAATTAGTGCTTCCCATATTTTTGAAGACTTGGTTAGACTTAAAAGAGTGATAGCTATGGACTTAGACACATATCTAAGTATGAGATGTTTTGCTATAGTGTTTTTATAATCCCATATTTTTCTATCATTTTCTTCAGTTTTAATCCCTACAAGTGGTACCATAGCCGAGAGCCTAGCTCCCCTCACCATAGGTGTCCCTTTTTCCTTCTCCCCTATTTCCCCATCCACGGAAAGATTCTTCCCTTCACCTTCCGTTGCATCTGAGCTCCGGATGATATTCTGGGCAGCCTCAGATGAATCTCCATAGTAAGCTCCTCCAAAGCCAGGTGGCGGACATCTCACTTGTCCCGAAACAATCCCCATAAGTGCTTCTCGAAAAGCAATCCCGCCATTGTAAACTCCCAATAAGTAAAGTCTGTTCCATCGAACATAGGCACCCTAGATGGTGGGCCCATAACCTGAAATTCTGAGACCTCCATTGGCCCTCAGAGTATGCAGATCCAAAAGAAGCTAATCTAGATAGTGCCGACTCCAAGTTAATATAAACCCAAGTGACTGACCCCTTGACAGTCAGAACCCCAATATAGATTCACCCCTGTGAAATAACACTTTCTGTGTGCTCAGTTCCACCACAGAATGCAAAGTTAGAATATGAGATTTGGACACATTCACCCACTTTGACTTTCCCTTAGAAATACAGCCACCCTGGCAGACAAAAACTCTGACCGACTACAACCCTGTGTAGCCTAGACTCCCCTGAGTCCGCAGCAAAAAGAATCACTGAAAATGGTCAAGTAAATTGATAGTTATGGCTGGCCAAAGTTTGCCATTTATACAGGGTGCTCTCTGGGAGAGGCAACTGCCTACCCCAAAATTTTCTAAGTCCTAAACCCTCTCTAAAACTCTATCTACTGAAGTACGGCACCAATCAAATTACTGTGTCGTACAGAAAAGTACAGGTGCCGGTGTACTTTCTGTACGGCCATTGTACGACATGGCCAAAATGTCGACACGTGTCAAATCAGGATTAGTTCCTGTAATCTCCGGAATTCCCGTAGTCCAATGTTATCACGCCACGTGTCACCTGACGTGACAAAGACCGTAAAACGCCAAAAGTACCTTTTTCGTGATCGCGGCGCTTATCGTAGCCGTCCGATCAAAACCGGCTATAATCCTAGCCGCTGAAATTCGACGCGCGGTATTTGTTTCGCTATCGAAACAAATGCGCGGTATTTGTTTCGCTGTCGAAACAAATGCGCGGTATTTGTTTCGCTATCGAAACAAATGCGCGGTATCCGTTCTGCCCCCCATTCCGTACTCCGTACTAAATTAAACTGTTTCTATGTACTAAGTATCTATTTAGCCGTTAAACGGATTAATCTACTTTTAACGATTTATATATTTGTCAAACCCTATGTATCGTAATATCTGTTCTAGACATAACGGCTAGAGCTAACGGCTACTGGATGTTTGACGGACGGTAGGTACCAGGATCAATTCCTGGGTCCGTCAAATGTATTTTTGGTAAACATGCCTATTATCTATTCTTGTCTCTCTGGAAAGCTTAGGCAGCCATGGCTCTAGCTCCCTCTCCAGCCTTCAGTGACTACGACAAGTGTGGGGGCTTGGAGAAGAGAGTCAGAGGCAGACTGCCTCTACTCTTTTCTATCTAACAAAGACCTAGAAAATACCCAAATATCAACATCTGTCATATTAATGTCTGCAATGTTGAGGGACACACTAAATAAAGCCTGAAATTGACCAACCAGGCAGTATGGGACGATAAAAAAAAAAAACACCACCCTGCCAAAAAAAATACCAAAACCTACGATCCAACTCGTTGGCGTTCACATGTTCAAAACGCGGCTGTCAGACGAATATGTGTGAACGGGATTTTTTACAACATGGTTTTTTTCCCTTTTTAGAACGCACATTCTCATGCGTCCGCGGTTACTAAAACTAATTTATTGTACTTTTTAACTTAAAAAGGTTCATTTATGTACGGTCTGACACTGACTATACACCACTCTATTTAAGAGACAACGTACTTTCATTTTTTACAGTACTTAGAAAACAACCCTAATTAGAGTAATGAAAAATATATAATAAGCTACGCTATTTGAGATTTTCCCGGTTTATTTTCCCACGGAATGTCATCCTATGTCGTGTCAGTTCGCTAAAAAATTCCGTCCGGCGGCGTGCGCTGTACTTTGATCTTACATCAGATTTGGACGTTCGAATAGGAGTGTGCACGACGCAAACACATACAGTAAGCCTACGTTGCGCGAGTTTTGTGCAAAATTTTGTGCGCCTACCAAAGGCATACCATAAAAAAGCCTACTTTTGAACTATGTTGGAAACTGAAGTCTAGTACGCAAACATTGTCGGTTCGTCGTACAAATAAAATATTTCAGCGGACAAAAAAATCACGTCACGCTTTGCGAACGAACATTTCTTCGAAATCGACAATAGTGCAATTCGTACAAATCATAGTTCAAAAGTAGGTGAAAGTAGGCCCATACAGTATGCCTATTGTATGCAAAACATACAATATGCCCTTAAGACCCATATTGTATTGGTCGAAAAATGAAAAATAGGTTAAGAACGTTGAGTTGCGCATCGATTGATGGATAATTTAACGGCATGTCTAAATTTTGAAAAAAAATCGGACAAAAAATATTTTTTCTGTGAATTTTGAGGTCTTTTTTATTTCAACCGTCAGATTCAGACGATCGGACGATCGTTGATCAAAGTGGCGATCTTAAGAAGATCACATGAAAAGTGAAACTCTGAGACCTCCATAAGTCCTCAGAGTGGACAACTTCTAAGAAGCCTCTAGGAAAACCCTGACCCCTTTGTGTTTCAGCAAGAACAGCTGCCACCCTCGCAAACAAACATTCTGACCAACGTCACTCTTTGAAGGCAAGACTTCCCTGAGTTGATAGCAAAAAGAATCTCTGCATTTGCTCCCCTGAGCAGTAAGTTATGGAGGGTCAAATTTGACATTTTGTACAGAAACTCTCTGGGAGAGAGGGTCCTATATACCAATTTTTCTAAGTCTTATCTCTGTTACAAAACCTTAAGCTCTCTGGGAGAGAGGGTCCTATCTACCAATTTTTCTAAGTCTTATCTCTGTTACAAAACCTATCTACTGGTGTACAACACCAATCTTTTTAAACTGTCGTACATAAAAGTAGAGCCGCCGGTGTACTTTATGTTCGGAAATTGTACGACATGGCCTAAAACTTGACACATGTCATATCCGGATTCGGTGCCGTAATCCCCAGAGATACCGCGATCCAACGCAATTTCGCCACGTGTCATCCGATGTGGCGATGACCATAAACCGCGGAGAATCTCTTCCGCGATCTCGGCTTTCTTCCCGGTCGTCCGATTAAATGCAGATTTCAATCGGAGCCGTCATAAATACATGCGCGGTATTTGTTTCGTAAAAGAAACAAAATGCGCGGTACTTGTTTCTTGTCCATACCGTAATCCGTACGTTTACATAACGGTTTCTATGTAACCGTAAACATCCGCCGTTAAATGAATTTTCCGACGTCGTAACATATAAATACAAATCAAACCTAATAGTACGTATTGAAACTTCTAGACTTAACTGCTAAGGCTACCGGCTACCGGCGCTCTGACGGTCGGCAGGTGTCCGAATCAAATCCTGTCACCGACATATACCTTTTAGTAAATAAACCTTCCTACCTGTAAATAGAATATTCTATTTCCCGTAAACCTCTGGATAGCCCAGGTAGCCATGGCTCTAGCTTCCTCTCACACTTCTGAGTGACTGTAACAAGTGTGGGAGTTTGAGAGAGAAGTTAGAGGCAGACTTCCTCGACTTCTTTCTATATTCCTATTTAGACCTATAAAATAATGAAATAACCATTGATTTCTACACTCCCCTTATTTTCCAGTGAATCTTTAATTTCAAACTACACTTCTCCCTGCGGAAAATTATTTTAGGGGAAGGCACAGGTTTGGTCATCATATCTGCTACCATCTCACTATCTGGTCGGTACTCTAAATTGATTGTTTTGTTTTCTAATTTCTCTCTAACAAAGATGAGTCTAATGTCCATGTGTTTAGCTTTAAAATGATGTTTAGGATTGGCAGAAATAGCGATTGCAGCGTGATTATCACATAAAAATATTATGCACAACACTTTTAAGGTGACCAAGCTCACCAAGCAAAGATTTGACCCATATCAATTCTTTTACAGCAGAGCAAGAGGCCATATACTCAGCCTCCATGGTGGACTGAGCAATAACCTTTTGTTGTTTGCTACTCCAACAGCAAGCCCTATCACCCACATTTAAGACATATCCAGAAGTACATCTCCTCATCGGAACATCACCATAACTGGCATCACTCCAAGTAGTGATGTCAGTATTCTCCCCACCTCAATGCAACCATAGATCCCTAGTTCCTATCAGATATATAAGGACTCTCTTAGCTGCCTCCCAATCCTTTTTTGTGGGTGCATTTAGACTTTTACTCAGCACTCCTACAGCTGCAGCTAAATCCGGCCGGGTACAATTTATAAAATATATTAGGCTTCCCACTACTTGCCTGTAAGGAATATTCGACATGAACTTCTGTTCTTCAAGAGATAATTTCTCATCTAAGACTATGACTCCTTCTTCCTCATTCCCCTCACTTCCCTTCTTTAACTCCATTGGAGTTGTACAACTATTAGCTTTATCCATCTGAAATTTTTCAAGCATGTTCCCTATTGTTTCCTTTTGAGTCAATCTTATAATCTTTCTTTCTCGGTCCTTTCTACTTGAATTCCCAAAATATATTTTGCTTCTCCAATATCCTTCATTTCAAATCTCCTTGTAAGATTGGTTTTCAGTTTATTAATTTTTTCCATTGATTTACATAAAACAAGTAAATCATCAACATAAATTGCAATAAATATAACACCTTCCTCATCCTAAAAAACATAGATTGAGTGATCTGAGCTGATCCGGATAAATCCCAGACCGGTAAGAAAATCATCAAGTTTCTTATTCCACTGTCGAGGCGCTTGTTTCAAACCGTGAAGGGATTTAATCAGCCGGCATACCTTACTCTCCTCTCCTTCCTCCACAAATCCTTCGGGTTGTCGCATGAAGATCTCCTCTTCCAATTCTCCATGCAAAAAGGTTGTCTTAATGTACATCTGGTGCACTTCCGTGTCTTCCGTTGCTGCTAGACTGAGAAGTATGCGGACGGAGAGAAATCTGACTACCGTGGCAAAGCTTTCCCCCGTAATCAATTCACTCCTTTTGTGTAAATCCCTTTGCAACAAATCTGGCATTTTAGCGCTCGATTGTGTTATCTGGGTTCAGTTTTAATTTGAAAACCCACTTACAACTGATTGGTTTTTGGTTAGGTGGACAATCTACCAGCTCCCAAGTATCGGCTGCCATAATTAAGGCCATCTCCTCATTGATGGTTGTCTTCCACTGGTTTCTTTCTAGACAAGTCATCGCCTCTCCATAAGTCTGAGGTTCATCTTGATGAGATAGTTTTGTTACCTTGTTATTAACCTGTTTTTCTTGCAATCTTTTACTATTCTCCTCCCCCTCTCAAAATATGTGGCCGGAATAGATGCTTCTCGTGGATTCTTTCGAACAATCTCGGCTTCTCTTCTTTCCCTTGATTCAAAATCAATTTCCACCACGTCTTCCGCTTCGGGTAGAGTTATCACTGGAGTTTCCACAGCCGAGTCCTTTTCGGTCTGATTTGTACCTGCAAGAATGTCATCTTCTCTAAAACTTGGAAAGTTAGGAAGCTCAAAGTCATCGGAATTTTCTAACTCAAATCTGATTTTTACTGACTTTGTATATTTGAAGGGATCCACAGACTTTTTTTCATCCATAACTACTAGATGTTTTACTAAGATTATATCTTCCCTTTTTAGATCATAAACTCTATATCCTTTAACATCCTCATCATATCCTAATAAGTATCCCGGTTTTCTTTTAGGATCTAGCTTCCAATTAGACCGATCTGTATCTACACTGAATGCTTGACTGCTGAAAACCTTTAAGTGAGATATGTCTGGTTTCCGACCTGTCCATCTCTCATAAGGTGTTTGATCTTTTATAGCTGAAGTAAGAACTCTATTTTTGAGGTAATTAGCACAGTTCATTACTTCTGCCCAAAACCTTTTTCTTATCTTTTTATCTGACAACATACTTCTAGCACTATCACTTAGTGTTCTATTTAACCTTCAGCTACCCCATTGTGTTCGGGTTTTCTGGAACTGTCTTTTGGTGTTTGACCCCATATTCCCTCAGAAAATCCTCAAACTGGTTAGAAGTATACTCTCCACCATTGTCACCTCCTTATTCTCTTGATTGGAGTTTCATGGAGTTTTTCGCTCCATGCTTTATATTGTCTAAAACAATCGTGAGCTTCAGACTTGTTTTTCCAAAAATACACTCGGGAATACCGAGACCAATCATCAGTGATAGTCATCATAAATCTCTTAACCCCCGGTGAGGGCACTTTAGCCGGTCCCCAAATATCTGTGTGTACTAGATCTAGAATTTTTTCTCCCTTATAGGTGGATGTTTTAGGAAAGGGTAATCTGTGTGCTTTACCTTGAGCACATCCACTACAATCACTTATACTATCACTCTCACTGAACTTAATCACTTCCACCACTCCCATATTTTTCATCTCTTTTATTTTATCTAGATTCACATGCCTAAGCTTCTTATGCCACATCATAATATCATGAACATCAGCATAATAAAGTTTCTTCATTTCATTACTTAAAATCAGCTTAAACATCCCATGGCTACCTTTCTCAGCAATGAAATAGACACCCTCCTCAAAACTAGCAGTAAAGACTCCTTCCCTAGTGCTAGTAAAAAAACCCTTATCATCTAATACGGATGTAAAGATGAGGTTTTTGTTCAGCTCCGGAATAAACAATACATCGGAGAATGTTACTATGGATGTCTTTCCTTCTACTAACACTTTCAGATCTACCGATCCTACAAGAGTAGTGGTGACTATCCTCCCATCCCCGTACTCTATCTCTACGGTGGGAATCTTTCTTATCTTAGTGAACAGGTGCCTATCCTTACACATGTGCATGGAGGCACTTGAATTTTTAATCCAGCGTGCTTCACTTTTCAATCCACCGTAAGCACGTTTTTGCCTTCGTGGAATTTCGACCTCGTTTTTCGCCTCCAACTCCTCATTCAAAAGGAGCTCATCGTCCTCGTCCTCGGATTCCGCTTCATGTACCTATGTCACAAAGGCCTTTTTCTTTCCTCTCGGGGTACCACCAGTCTGCCCCTCCTTTTACCGAAGCTTGGGTAGCTGAGTGCACTCTGCCATATAGTGCTCCGGTTTCTTACAAAAATGACATAAACCTTTGGGAGCCCTTGGTCCGAACTCGTCGGCCTGATTTTTCTACTCCCTTCCCCCATAGTTTCCGACCGGTTTCCGAGAATCCTTCTTCCTCCAATCGGTCACAGTTGCCAAGGCTTGGCCACTCTTTCCTCCCGTTCGGATCTCAATCGTATTCTCCCGAACGAGAATCATCCCTACCACTCAGTTCCATATCCACCTAGAGTCCGGCAAGTCCTGCACACGGTTGACTATGTTCTCGAACTCATCGGGTAACTTCATCAGTAAACAGTTAGCCTTTTCTTTTTCACTAAAATCTTTTCCCGCACTCTTTAGCTCCATGAAGAGTGTAGCAAGCTCATTGCAAAAATCCAACATTCTCCCCCCTTTGTATACATATTCATTAACTTTCTCATCAGCCAACTGTTGTTGCTGAATCGTACCACTTCGATACATCTCTATGAGAGCTATCCACAGATTAGATGCCCTTTCTACCTGCAAATGAGGACATGCAAGTCCTTGAGTAAGATGGTGTAGGATGAAGTGCTTTGCCGTCATATTCTTGAAATCCCAAGTTTGAGTATCATTCTCCTCGTTCCTCGAAATAGGTGACATGAATGCTGAACCGGTTGCTATTGGTGTGGTCGTCTCCTTCTCCGCTCCTTTGTCCACCACCTCTCCTTCCTTTATCTCCTCTGTTGAAGATGGACTTGCTTTCTTTGTGAATCTGCTTCCTTCAAACCCTAGATGAATTCCAAGACTTGATAGATGCCCTAATCGTCCACTCACTATCCCCCAAAATCTTTTTTCGCATAGAGCTCCTATACTCATACTTTCCCAGTATATGAAGCCCGTTCCATTAAAGATTGGTACCCTAGAGGATAGGCCTATAACCTGAAACTCTGAGACCTCCATAAGTCCTCAGAGTGGACAGCTTCCAAGAAGCCTCTAGGATGACCCTAACCCCTTTGTGTTACAGCAAGAACAATTTCCACCCTCGCAAACAAAATTTATGACCAACGTCACTATTGTGAAGGCAAGACTTCCCTGAGTTTATAGCAAAAAGAATCTCTGCATTTGCTCCCCTGAGCAGTAAGTTATGGAGGGTCAAATTTGACCTTTTGTACAGAAGCTCTCTGGGAGAGAGGGTCCTATCTACCAATTTTTCTAAGTCTTATCTCTGTTACAAAACCTATCTACTGGTGTACAACACCAATCTTATTAAACTGTCGTACATAAAAGTAGAGCCGCCGGTGTACTTTATGTACGGAAATTGTACGACATGGCCTAAAAGTTGACACATGTCATATCCGGATTCGGTGCCGTAATCCCCGGAGATACTGCGATCCAACGCAATTTTGCCACGTGTCATCCGATGTGGCGATGACCATAAACCGCGGAGAATCTCTTCCGCGATCTCGGCTTTCTTTCGGTCGTCCGATTAAATGCAAATTTCATGTAACCGTAAACATCCGCCGTTAAATGAATTTTCCGACGTCGTAACATATAAATACAAATCAAACCTAATATTAGTATCGGAACGGCTAAGGCTACCTGCTACCGACGCTCTGACGGTCAGCAGGTGTCAGGATCAAATCCTGTCACCGACATATACCTTTTAGTAAATAAAACTTCCTACCTGTAAATAGAATAATCTAATTCCCGTAAACCTCTGGATAGCCTAGTTAGCCATGGCTCTAGCTTCGTCTCCAACTTCTCAGTGACTGCAACAAGTGTGGGAGTTTGAGAGAGAAGTTAAAAGCAGACTTCCTCGGATTCTTTCTAAATTCCAATTTAGACCTAGAAAATAATAAAATAACCATTGATTTTTACAAAAATCCCATAACACAACTTACGATAGGACAATATTTCATATTAGCGTTTGCAATTTTGAAGGCCACACTAAATAAAGCCTCAGATTGACCAACCAGGTTGCCAGTGTGCGTTTTTTTTTTTTTTTTCGGGTTTTCTTTCCTGTGGAATGCCATCCTAAGCCGCGTCAGTTCGCTAAAAAATTTCGTCAGGTGGCGTGCGCTATATTATGATCATACGTCATATTCGTACGATCGTACAAGAGTGTCCGCAACGCACACCCATACAATATGCCTACTATACGCGAGTTTAGTGCCAAGTTTTGTTCGCCTACCAAAGGCCTAGCATATAAACGCCTACTTTTGAACTATGGTACAAATGAATACCGCTCTGCCCTCGCACCAAACCGAACCGACACAAAAGTACATTATCGAACGAAACAAAACATAAGTGATGCGAACCGAACAAAACATTCTGGCGCGATTTCGGCCGACGTTGACTCGCCCAATATCCTAACATTTCGTTGTCGATGTAAGACTTTTAATTCGTATGTAGTGTGGCTCGATTTTGTCGCGCGTGACGACGTGCATTTTTATCATTTAATTTCAAATGATATGGTTCGTTTTATTATAACAGTTAATTTCGTTTCGTGCGTTATAATATTTCCGTACGAAACTTATAGTACTTCAGTTTAAAATTGTTTTTTTTCACTATACGTCTAAGTTCAATGTAACGATTACACGATTAAATTTCAATTTTGCTTCTAAGTTCTCTCACCATGAAGCTCACATAACGACAAAAAGTGACTGTTTGAAACACTTTTTATTTACATGTGGTTGTCACAATTTTGTTACCGTAAATGTTCGCTGGCCGTGTGAATTGCTAAATTTATTATTACGGTCGACGTTCGCAAGCGCGGCATAATTTTAAGCAGTTGAAAAATATTTTCAAAGTCAAAGTTGTTCAACCGATTGACCGTCAAATTTGTATTCAACGATGCTTTATTTGTACCTGTGTGTACTTCAAACGTACGTTTTTTGAAAAAATGACGTAAGTGACTGTTCGCAACCAAAACAGTCACTGTCATTATCAATTCACTTATTGAGTATATTTAGGGTGGCGGAGACTTTCGAGGAGATTTTGCGGGATGAAATCCTCCGATTGTAAGGAAAAAGTGCGCAAGCGGGATAATTTTTTAGGAGTCTCCTACATCACATGGTCGCTGTCCGCCAGCGATATTCATGCACAAACGTCACGCCAGTCGTGATGAGAAAAACAAATCCCGTCGATCCGCAACATCTAAAATTTAAAAACCACATATATCCAATTGTCGTGATAACATCACGTATGACATTGAAACAAAAGCAAAACAAATCTTGATGCCTACATATGACATTAAAAAAATGTAATATACAACAAGGACCGAATTATAAATTACTCTTCAGTTTAAATTGACTCTCTACAAAATAGATTGTCATTCTATTTTTTCATTATTAATTAGGTAAGGATTAATTAGCTTAATTCTAAATATATCATTTAAATAGTGGGATGACGGTCTCGCTGCCAATTGTACTTTTAATTAAAAGTAAAATGTGATTTAATACGTTATCAATTGCATTTTCTCAAAGCGAGGCGAACGCCATATGACGATAAACCTCGCGTTTTCTGTCACTACATTATTATTCCTGCCAAATTAGAGTACAACGCATGATTGAGTGCTTTGAACAAATGTCGATAAGTAAATTCCTTTTATTTTTCTTCTTTTTACTCTAATTTTTCATTACTCTAATTACATATGCTGCATACCATGCTTGTCGCTCGCTCGGCAATCGTTTCACTAATTGAAATTCGGTTTCGACATACATATCAGATATTTGTTTATACCAATTTGGTTAAAAAAAAACCGCCCATCTTGTTTACCTATATCTGGGTTCCAACAAATCGATAAAACGTTCACAAACGGTACGATTGGTAGAACGTATTTTCAAATCATTGCATCCCATTTTTAGGCGCATATTCTCATGCGTGGTGGTTCTGAAACAATAATTATCTTTCTCACCAAAAATACGTTTTGTAATGCCCAACCTACAACACTCTATTTAGATGATAAAAATTGGAAAAGAACCTTAAATGGCGTAAAAAAAAAAACAAAATAATTTATGTTGTTTAAGAATTTGGGGAAAAAAAAGGTACCTTAAATAGCGTCCATTACGCCAACACCGATTCACGGTGTACGTGAAATGAGGAGCATACGCGGAGAGTACAAAAATATCCTATAGTCAAAACTGAACGAGTATTTTGAAAGGAGGATAAGGTATTTTCAAAGTGGAGAAGTTTATGTACATTCAAATTTTGGAAAGTACAACACAAATCTGCGTGTACGATGAAACATAGTCCCAAATGTAGCGTTATTAATCAATTTCCGTACGGTCGAAAGTGAAATTCCGTACTTCTCAATGTAGATTAATACTCCTCGCGGATGTCCGTACGTGGTTATATTGAATTCCATACTCTCCAATGTAGATTATCTCTCCCGCAAAATTTCGTACTCTCGTGATGTAGATTAAGGGTGTGTCCCCATGTAACCGATATTTTGAAACGTTTTTTTGGAATTTAGCGCTGATTTTACGGTGTACTTTTCAAAGTGTGCCTATGTCAATCGTTCCTTGCGCGTTCATTATTTTGAATATGTGGCAGTTGTACACGTCGCCAATACTTGCGACACTTGTAGACGCCAACAAACTACTAAGATTTGTAGACGTCAACGATCTCGAAACAAATTGCGTACATTTGTACGTCGCAAATAGCTCCTAACTTACTAGGACAATTGTCGACGCCAACTGTCATTTGTTAACGGCCAGACGTGAACGACATAAGCAATCGCCTACGTCTACAAAATGACATTTGTAGACGCCCACAAGTGGGCAACATAAGCAAACGGACAAACAATTTGTTTTTCGCGTATTCTCCCAACTACAAAAAAACAAATGAAAACTTTTGACACGTGCAACCCAGGCTTTCTATTCGTCAATAGGGTGAGCTGGAAGTGGGTCGCGATGATAATACTGCCAAATCGTCGTACCTTTCAAGTTCCAAGATGACGCAAAATGTATTGAGTTTTTGCCCATTTTTCATACGGCGTAAAAACCCTTGCTTTAACACATGGGGACATGCCCTAACTCTCCCCCAAAATGCACTTCCATTTTAGAACATCTATGTTTTCAAACGTACAAAAATATGACATCGACTAACACATCTAGCGACATTTAGTATGCTCGAGCGTGCATGAATATTAATACACGTACGCTCAAACACAAATTACTTTGATAGACTATATAAAATGCATGTTAAATTTTAAAACTTAAACCATGAATCGCTATTAATGTTCAAAAATAATTCGTGTGAATAAACAATTAGTGTTATTAACCCTATTTAATGTTATAAGGGCCTAATGCCAAAAAAACAATAACGCTAATTTATACATCTAACACTAATTCTGATACACGTTCCTATAGTATAGATGTTAAAGGTTGTGTCCACATAGTCGATGCCTGAACATGTGAGAACAAGTTGGCGTTATGTTTTCCCGTCTTTATTACTGTAATCGAATTTGGGAGTGCTTTCTCGAGACAGCGCGACTCATTTTCCCGTCTTGACATCGTTAGTTGACACTTTTTTTGTAGGTTCGTACTTAAAAACAAAACAAATAGTATGTGTTCGCACATTTGTATACTACACTATTTCAAATTTGCCCAAATTATAGTCATTGACATTGAGTACACTTTACATATATAAGCATCAAGAAAAAAATATAATTATTAATTATAGTTTGGGTTCGTGGGTCAAAATTTGGTAACGTCAACTTAATGTTAATGACAGTAATAGCAATTCACCTTGTAATTTTGTTTCCAAACGAAAAAAAATCTTTTTTTTTTTGTTTTCATTATTTGTACTGTCTTTTTTGTTTTGTCTTTTCCATTGATCTCATATTAGTTTTGTGTTATTTGTCCATTTTTTTTTTTAGTTTTACTTCGAAACTTATGTTGCATCATTTTTATCATTAACGTATTATTGGTTTATTTATTATTATTTTTATTTTTTTATCAAGAAAATAATATATTTTTATGTTTTGCTTTTGTTAAACGAAATTGTGTTTATACGCGTATGCTTTGTTGCGTATTTAGAAATTACGTTTTGTTTATTTGTCCAGTATGTATTGATAAAAGTATAATAAGCCTAATTGCGTAACTCGTTTGTTAAAATGGAGTGTGTAGTTTCCAATGTTTGTTAAAATGAACGTTTATATATACATTTTTTTTTAAAAATCATTTATTATAGTTGTCATTCAACATTCGTTTTTGTTTAATGTTTACTCATGTTACCTTCAATTTTGTATGTACGCACTAACTGTAGATGTAAATAGTTTGCGCTTTGTTTGTTCAATATTGGCATTTCGTACTTTTTGAAATGAAAAACTACAAATTTATTACGTTTACACATCAACTTCAATTTCTAGAGTGTAATTGTGAAAAATGTTTTATACGATGTAAAACAAAATAAGGATAAAAAACGTTTAATGTATTGCTTGTTAAATCTTAAATCGTTCGTTTGAGGTATGTTAAGGGAAAAAAAAAGCAACGTATAAGTAATTATTAGATTTTGTTTGTTTTTTTGTTCAAATACTTTTCTACACACTGTTGTTTAAAATTATTAAAAAATTATGTACGAAATTAATGTATGTGTATGTCTACATATGTATGTATGTATCTATGTGTGTATGCATATATATATGTTTATATATATACATATATATATACATATGCATACAAACATATATATATATATACCTATATAGATATACACACACATATATATATATATATATATATATATATATATATATATATATATATATATATATATATATATATATATATATATATATATATATATATATATATATATATATATTTGTGTGTGTGTTTATATATGTGTTTGTTAATTTATATCATATTCAGTGTATATTATATGTTATCACTATATTATATGATATACATATTAAATCTCATTATATCATATTGTATCTTATTATATATTGTTATATTATATTGTATTGTAATGTATATTAAAATGTTGTAAAATTTTAACGAGAGATTAATTTAATTCGACTAAATAGACTAATAAGCAAATTGATTAAAATAATAGTATCGGTAATGAGGTTTAAAGGCCCTAAGTGGTAAACTCTTATGACATTAAAATCGTATCAGTTATGGGGTCGGAATAATAGGGTAACGACAACATTTTGTTTTGTTAGTGTTTTATTCATTATTTTTTAAGGGGAGGTTGTTTTTACATAAAATTGAAACGCTTCAAAAAAGTTGAAGCATTTGAACATCGGCCGTCGCTGAACGGCCTATTTATCTGGTTGCGTCCTCCGGCGAGACGTTATACGCCGCCAGCTAAAACAGGTAAACTTCGCCCGTGACGTCTTCGCGAGCCAATTCGAAATGTGTCGAACCGGCATCCGTGGAAGTCTCCGCCAGGTTATCCCGCAGCCGGCGATATTCTCTTTGACTCTCCGCAAGTCTCCTCGTTTCGGCATGTACCGACCGTCTACTGCCGTTTGCTTTCTGCACGAAGCAGTATACTGCTGGGTTTAAAAATTTAAATTTGACGGTCAATTAGTTGAACAACTTTGACTTTCAAAAACACTATTACAACCGGTTAGAATTTTGCCGCGCTTGCGAACGTCGACCATTATAATAAAATCAATATTTTACACGGTCGGCCAAGGTTTACGGTAACAAAACTGCGGCAACCACATGTAAATAAAAGTGTTGCGCACAATCACTTTCTGCCTTTACAAGACCTCCGCAGTGAGAGCACATGTTCGTTTTTTACTTAGCCGCAAAATTGAAATTTAATCGCGAAGCGTAACGATGAACTTATTAGATTCAAATTGAAGAACGACGCGAATGAAACCTTTGAAAACTATAAAGTATTAGAAGTCTTGTACGAACATATTAAATCGCACGAAACGAGATAAACTTTGTACACTAAAATAAAACGGACCGGCGTAAAAATATGAATTGGAACTAAATGAAAAAGATGCTACTCCTCACGCGCAACCAAATCAAGCTACACTATTTACGATTCACGATTAAATTTCAATTGTAAAATTTTTAATCTAATCACGACGTCTCACACTGAACTTAACACACAAATTAAAGGACAACGTCATATGGATAAATTAACTTGCACGAAATGAAATAAACTTCGTACACAATAATAAAACGGAGCCTTGTATTAATATCGATAAAACTAAATAATAAAAACGCGCGTCGTCACGCGCGACTAAATCAAGCCATAAAGTACCTGCACGCATCACTTTTATTTATATGTGGTTGCTGCAGTTTTTTTACTGCCAACCTTGGCCGGCCGTGTGAATTGTTGTTTTTATTTATGACGGTTGACGTTAACAAACGCGACACTTTTTCAGCCGGTTGTTGCAATATTTCGCAAGTCAAAGTTATTCGACGGATTTATCGTCAAATTTAAACTCAACGGTACAGTACTTAGGGTATGGTTACATCAAACAAAAAGTGAGGTTTAATACAAAATTTTGTACTTGCCCGTACGATGTCGTACTATATTTTCGTGAGTTTCTTGAAAACAACATTACAAAAAATAAGATTACAATTCTCCAAGAATCCGGGAGAAGACATCAACTGTCTGATTACATTTTGGTGTTCATCTGCGAAGCAATCGCTCCATCCGCATCTGTATTGGTGAACCCACCTCCGCGAGGTGGGTTTACCAATACAAAACTATTCTATTCACTACACTTGGACGTTACATTTTGGTGTTCATCTGCGAAGCAATCGCTCCATCCGCATTTGTATTGGTGAACCCACCTCCGCGAGGTGGGTTTACCAATACAAAACTATTCTTTTCACTACACTTGGACGTAAGACACGTGCTTAGATGAAAAATGAAAATTTTCACACGTCCCCAAAGTCCCGTGCCTTCGAAAAAGGTGACCGTAAAATCTTTGCCGAAAAGAAATACGGTTTTTTCCTGAAAGTCAGAAGACTGAAGGAGATCTCTAAGGTACATTAACGCGGTACACTTGCAAAGTGCACGTACATAATACGCAAGTACGGTATTCCATACGAAAATGGTCGGTTTTCAAATCTTTGACGATTTTTGAGATTTGATCGTTAGCTTAAGTGGAACCACTCAAATAAGGACACGTATGTAAAAACATATTTATAAACAATACGCGATGTACCGGAGGCCTCTGCAATACATAAATTTTGCTGTCCGTAGAATTACCAATACCTTATGATTTAACGATACCATAATATGTACTTAAAATGTACATTTTTTAACAAGTTGATGCAATTACTGTACATGCGCGTAGCAAAATTTGTCAATGCGATTAGCAAATGAAACTCTGAGACCTCCATAAGTCCTTAGAGTAGACAGCTTTCAAGAAGCCTCTAGGATAATCCTGACCCCTTTGTGTTTCAGCAAAAATAACTGCCACCCTGGCAGACAAAAACCCTGACCACCTGCACCCCTGTGAAGGGAAGACTCCCCTGAGTCGATAGCAAAAAGAATCTCTGAATTTGCTCCTATGAGCAGTAAGTTATGGAGGGTCAAAGTTGACCTTTTGTACAGAAGCTCTCTAAGAGAGAGGGTCCTATCTTCTAATTTTTCTAAGTCCTATCCCTCTCACAGACTCTATCTACTGATGTACGAAACCAATCAGAATTGAGTTCCGTATGCAAAAGTACAACTGCTGGTGTACTTTAGGTACGGACATTGTACGACATGGCCTAAATGTCGACACATGTCATATCCGGATTCGGTGCCATAATCTCCAGAGATTCCACGATCCAATGTAATTTCGCCACGCGTCATCCGATGTGGCGATGGCCACAAACCGCCAAAATCTTCCTCCGCGATCTCGGCGCTAATTGCGGCCGTCCGATTAAATTCGGATTTAATCGTAGCCGTAATAAATACATGCGCGGTATTTGTTTCACTTACGAAACAAATGCGCGGTATTGATTTCGAGTCCGTACCGTAATCCGTACTTTATATATCACCGGATCTATGTATCCGTAATCTATTACAGTTAAATGAATTATCGTACGTATACATATTTAAATAATTATCAAACTATATACTACGTAACATTAATCCTAGACTTAACGGCTAAGGTTGCCGGCTATTTCCTGTCTATCGGCCAGTAGGTACAAGGATCAATTCCTGTCGCCGGCACATACCTTTTAAATAAATAAACCCTAACTAATATAAATTTCCCGTAAACCTCAGGATAGCCTAGGTAGCCATGGCTCTAGCTTCCTCTCCAATTTCTCAGTGACTGCAACAAGTTTGAGAGTTGGAGAGAGAAGTTAGAGATAGACTGCCTCGGCTTCTTTATTTCTTTTCAGACCTAGAAAATATTTTAAAACCATTAGTTTCTACACTCCCCTTATTTTCTAGTCAATCTTTAATTTCATACCACACTTCTCCCTGCAAAAAATTAGCTTAGGGGAAGGCACAGGTTTGGTCATCATATCTGCTACCATCTCACTATCTGGTCTGTACTCTAAACTGATTATTTTGTTTTCTACATTTTCTCTAACAAAGCTGAGTCTGATGTCCATGTGTTTGGCTTTAAAATGATGTTTAGGATTGGCAGAAATAGCGATTGCTGCCTGATTATCACAAAATATTTTCTGCACACCACTCTTAAGGTGACCAAGCTCACCAAGCAAAGACATGACCCACATCAATTCTTTTACAGCAGAGCAAGAGGCCATATACTCAGCCTCCATGGTGGACTGAGCAATAACCTTTTGCTGTTTGCTACTCCAACAGCAAGCCCCATCACCCACATATAATACATATCCAGAGGTGCATCTCCTCATCGGAGCATCACCATAACTGGCATCACTCCAAGTAGTGATGTCAGTATTCTCCCCACCCAAATGAAACCATAGATCCCTAGTTCCTACCAAATATCTAAGGACTCTCTTAGCTGCCTCCCAATCCTTCTTAGTGGGAGCATTTAGACTTCTACTCAGCACTCCTACAGCTGCAGCTAAATCCGGCCGGGTACAATTTATAAAATAGATTAGACTTCCCACTACTTGCCTGTAAGGAATAGTCTGCATGAACTTCTGTTCATCAGGAGATAATTCCTCGTCTAAGACAATGACTCCTTCTTCCTCACTCCCCTCACTTCCCTTCTTCAACTCCATTGGAGTTGTACAACTATTAGCTTTAACCATTTGAAAATTTTCAAGCATGTTCCCTATTGCTTCCTTTTGAGTCAATCTTATAATTTTCCTTTTTCGGTCTCTCTCTACTTGAATTCCCAAAATATATCTTGCTTCTCCAATATCCTTCATTTCAAATCTCCCCTTAAGATCGATTTTCAGTTTGTTAATTTTTTCCATTGATTTACTTAAAACAAACAAATCATCAACATATATTGCAATAAATATAAAACCTTCCTCATCTTCGAAAACATAGATTGAGTGATCTGAGCTGATCCGAATATATCCCAGACCGGTAAGAAACTCATCAAGCTTCTTATTCCATTGTCGAGGTGCCTGTTTCAAACCATAAAGAGATTTAATCAGCCGATATACCTTACTCTCCTCTCCTTCCTCCACAAAACCTTCGGGTTGTCGTATGAAGATCTCCTCTTCCAATTCTCCATGCAAAAAGGCTGTCTTGATGTCCATCTGATGAACTTCCATGTCTTCCGCCGCTGCTAAACTGAGAAGTATGCGGACGGAGGGAAATCTGACCATCGGGGCAAAGGTTTCCTCGTAGTCAATTCCTTCCTTTTGTGTAAATCCATTTGCCACTAATCTGGCCTTGTAGCGCTCGATTGTGTTATCTGGGTTCAGTTTTAATTTGAAAACCCACTTACAACCGATTGGTTTTCGGTTAGGTGGACAGTCCACCAGCTCCCAAGTATCGGCTGCCATGATTGAAGCCATCTCCTCATTGATGGCTGTCTTCCACCGGTTTCTTTCTGGACAAGTCATCGCCTCTCCATAAGTTTGAGGTTCATCTTGATGAGATAGTTTAGTTACCTTGTTATTAACTTGTTTTTTTTCCAGTCTTTTGCTACTTCTCCTCCCCCCCTCAAAATCTGAGGCCGGAATAGATGGTTCTCGTGGATTCTTTCGAACAAACTCGGCTTCTCCCCTATCCCTTGATTCCGAATCAATTTCCACCACGTCTTCCGCTTCGAGTAGAGTTGTCATTGGAGTTTCCACAGCCGAGTCCTTTTCGGTCTGATTTGTTCGTGCAAGAATGTCATCTTCTCTAAAACCTGGATAGTTAGGAAGCTCAAAGTCATCGGAATTTTCTGACTCAAATCTGATTTTTACTGATTTCGTATATTTGAAGGGATCCACATACTTTCCTTCATCTATAACTACTAGATGCTTTACTAAGATTATATCTTCCCTTTTTAGATCATAAACTCTATATCCTTTAACATCTTCATCATATCCTAATAAGTATCCCGGTTTTCCTTTAGGATCTAGCTTCCAATTGGACTGATCAGTATCTAGACTGAACACTTGACTGCCGAAAACCTTTAAGTGAGATATGTCTGGTTTCCGGCCTGTCCATCTCTCATAAGGTGTTTGATCTTTTATAGCTGAAGTAAGAACTCTATTCTTGAGGTAATTAGCACAGTTCATTGCTTCTGCCCAAAACCTTTTTCCTATCTTTTTATCTGACAACATACTTCTAGCAGTATCACTTAGTGTTCTATTTAACCTTTCAGCTACCCCATTCTGTTCCGCATTTTCTGGAACTGTCTTTTGGTGTTGAACCCCATCTTCCCTCATAAAATCCTCAAACTGGTTAGAAGTATACTCTCCACCATTGTCACTCCTTACTCTCTTGATTGGAGTTTCATGGAGTTTTTCGCTCCAAGCTTTATATTGTTTAAAACAATCCTCAGCTTCGGACTTGTTTTTCAAAAAATATACCCGGGAATACCGAGACCAATCATCAGTTATAGTTATCATAAATCTCTTCCCCCTCGGTGAGGGCACTTTAGCCGGTCCCCAAATATCTGTGTGTACTAGATCTAGAATTTTTTTCTCCCTTATAGGTGGCTGATTTAGGAAAGGGTAATCTGTGTGCTTTACCTTGAGCACATCCACTACAATCACTTATATCATCACTTTCACTGAACTGAATCCCTTCCACCACTCCCATCTTTTTCATCTCTCTTAACTTATCTAGATTCACATGCCCAAGCCTCTTATGCCACATCATAATATCATGAACACCAGTATAATAAAGTTTCTTCTTTTCATTACTTAAGATCAGCCTAAACATCCCATGGCTACCTTTCTCAGCAATGAAATAGACATCCTCCTCAAAACTAGCAGTAAAGACTCCTTCCCTAGTGTTAGTGAAAAAACCCTTATCATCTAATACTGATGTTGAGATAAGATTTTTGTTCAGCTCCGGAATAAACAATACATCGGAGAATGTTAATATGGATGTCTTTCCTTCTACTAACACTTTCAGATCTACCGATCCTACAAGAGTAGTGGTGACTATCCTCCCATCCCCGTACTCTATCTCTACGGTGGGAATCTTTCTTGTCTTAGTGAACAGGTGCCTATCCTTACACATGTGCATGGAGGCACTTGAATATTTAATCCAGCCTGCTTCACTTTTGAATCCACCGTAAGCACGTTTTTGCCTTCGTGGAATTTCGACCTCATTTTTCGCCTCCAACTCCTCATCCAAAAGAAGCTCATCGTCCTCGTCCTCGGATTCCGCCTTAAGTACCTGTGTGACAAGGGCCTTTTTCTTTCCTCTCGGGGTACCACCGGTCTGCCCCTCCTTTAACCGAAGTTCGGTTAGCTTAGTGCACTCTGCCATATTGTGCCTGGTTTCTTACAAAAATGACATAAACCTTTGGGAGCCCTTGGTTCGAACTCGTCGGCCTGTTTTTTCTTCTCCCTACCCCCATAGTTTCCGACCGGTTTTCGGGAATCCTTGTTCCTCCAATCAGTCGCTGTTGCCAAGGCTTGGCCACTCTTTCCTCCCCTTCGAATCTCAATTGTATTCTCTTGAACGAGAATCATCCCAACCACTGAGTTCCATATCCACCTTGAGTTAGGCAAGTCCTGCACACGGTAAACTATGTTCACGAACTCATCAGGTAACATCATCAGTAAACAATTAACCTTTTCTTTTTCACTAAAATCTTTTCCGGCACTCTCTAGCTCCATGAAGAGTGTAGCAAACTCATTGCAAAAATCCAACATATTCCCCCTTTGTATACATACTCCTTAACTTTCTGATCAGCCAACTGTTGTTGCTGAATCGTACCACTTCGGTACATCTCCATGAGAGCCATCCAAAGATCGGATGCCCTTTCTACCTGCAAATGAGAACATGCAAGTCCTTGAGTGAGATGGCGTAGGATGAAGTGCTTTGCCGCCATATTGTTGAAGTCCCAGGTTTCAATATCATTCTCCTCGTTCCTCGGAATAGGTGACATGAATGCTAAACCAGTTGCTATTGGTGTGGTCGCCTCCTTCTCCTTTCCTTTGTCCACCACCTCTCCTTCTTTTGTTTCCTCCGTTGAAGGTGGATCCTCTTTCCTGGTGAATCTGGTTCCTCCAAATCCTGGAGGAATTCTAAGACTTGATGGACGCCCCAACCGTCCACTCACTATCCCCCAAAACCTTTTTTCGCATAGAGCTCCTATCATCATACTTTCCCAGTATATGAAGCCAGTTCCATTAAAGATTGGTACCCTAGAGGGTGGGCCCATAACCTGAAACTCTGAGACCTCCATAAGTCCTCAGAGTAGACAACTTCCAAAAAGCCTCTAGGATAATCCTGACCCCTTTGTGTTTCAGCAAAAATAACTGCCACCCTGGCAGACAAAAACCTTGACCACCTGCACCCTTGTGAAGGGAAGACTCCCCTGAGTCGATAGCAAAAAGAATCTCTGAATTTGCTCCCTTGAGCAGTAAGTTATGGAGGGTCAAAGTTGACTTTTTGTACTTCAGCTCTCTAGGAGAGAGGGTCCTATCTTCTAATTTTTCTAAGTCCTATCTCTCTCATAGACTCTATCTACTGATGTACGGAACCAATCAGAATTGAGTTCCGTATGCAAAAGTACAGTTGCCGGTGTACTTTAGGTACGGACATTGTACGACATGGCCTAAATGTCGACACATGTCATATCCGGATTCGGTGCCATAATCTCCGGAGATTCCACGATCCAATGTAATTTCGCCACGCGTCATCCGATGTGGCGATGGCCACAAATCGCCAAAATCTTCCTCCGCGATCTCGGCGCTAATTGCGGCCGTCCGATTAAATTCGGATTTAATCGTAGCCGTAATAAATACATGCGCGGTGTTTGTTTCACTTACGAAACAAATGCGCGGTATTGATTTCGAGTCCGTACCGTAATCCGTACTTTATATATTATCGGATCTATGTATCCCGTAATCTATTACAGTTAAATGAATTATCGTACGTATACATATTTAAATAATTATCAAACTATATACTACGTAACATTAATCCTGGACTTAACGGCTAAGGCTACCGGCTATTTCCTGTCTGTCGGCCGGTAGGTACAAGGATCAATTCCTGTCGCCGGCACATACCTTTTAAATAAATAAACCCTAACTAATATAAATTTCCCGTAAACCTCAGGATAGCCTAGGTAGCCATGGCTCTAGCTTCCTCTCCAATTTCTGAGTGACTGCAACAAGTTTTGAGAGTTGGAGAGAGAAGTTAGAGATAGACTGCCTCGGCTTCTTTATTTCTTTTCAGACCTAGAAAATACTTTAAAACCATTAGTTTCTACAGCAAACTCCCAAGCATTATATTGGTTTTTATTGGTAGGCTGCAATTTGACAGTGTGGCTCCAATAGCTGATTCTTTTTTCCAGCTACGCCGGCGGCCTTCCAAATGCTTCGGCCATGGTTTCCTTTTAAAGTTTATTGACCTTCTTTTTGTGTATTCGACGTCAAATTTGGCGTGCGGATACTCTAAAGAACATGTTTTTCAAAACCTTTCTACTAGTGGGAAAATCAACCCCATCAGCTATCTTGTTTTCCGCATGTCAAGTCCGCTCGTTTCGGCCGATTTTCTTCTTACCTTTTTAGGCCACCTTCTACGATCCTGGCCGCCCAATTTGGCGTGCCATTAATCACACATCAAGATTTTTCACTTACTAATTTCTTACGTCAAGCTCAGCTCGTATTTGAGGGAAATACTTTTTAGTCGTTGATCGCTTGTTTTGGCCAATTTCCTTCTTACCTCTTCGAGCCATCTTCTCCCATCTTGGCCGCCCAATTTGGTGTGCCATTAATCATGCATCGAGATTTTTCCACTTACTAATTTGTTACGTGAAGCTCAACTCGTATTTGAGGGAATTGTTTTTTAGCCGTCGACCTTCTAGAAGCTTCAGCCATGGCTTCCCACTAGGATTTTTTTACCTTCCCATCTCCTATCTAGCGCCAAATTTCGCGCGCAACCACCAGTGTTTAGTACAATCTGTATTATTCCATACAAATTGGCTTATGAACTCTCCTCTTTTTCTGTAGCGCCCACGGTACTTGCCAGCATTGGCCGTCTTGTTTTGTTTTTTTCCATTTTTTCTTCTCATTTTCCAATGTCAAATTTCGCGTGCCTATCGATGGCCTCTGGGTTTTCCATTTATTTCTAGCTGGCATCCAAAATTCCTCTTTCATTTCACTCTTTTCTCAACAGATTGAGTCAACCAAAAGGAGATTTTTGGGCAAATTTCGCCCTTACATAGCGCGAGAGAGCACGCACGCTTGACATCCTTTGCCTTTTTTTATGTTATGGCCCCTCACAAGCGGCGGGCGTCGCGCTCCCCTTCACCATCTTTTTCGGAAAGTGCTCGGCCTTGTTTGGACATCTCAGACGAGACCCTTACCCCTCCACCACACACCTCCCATACCATCACTCACCCCCTCCGCACCTTACCCTTACCCGAATGTACCCTTCCATCAACAATTGCAAGCCCTTGCACAAACCCATGTGGGGATGACCAACCCAACGAGCGTGTGCCCCTCCTAACTCGAACGAACCCTATTCCATCCCCATCTTCATGCCCACTGCCTCCTCCTAATCCTATGAAACCTTAACGTTCCCCACATTTTGGGGAGCATTCTCCACATTTGCTTTCATACTCACATGTTCACCCACCCGCCCCCAATGCCTCTCTTTTTGCTCCTTCACTCACCGAGATGGCTTGACCCCTTGATCAAATCGTAGTCCTCTTCGGGTGCCGTGCCCTCACTGTGAAAAGTTTTATATTCGAGGGGGGGTGTTTGTCGAGACATTTGAAGTCGTGTTCTTTAACCCCTAAGCAATTTCGCCCCTCACCAAAGGTCATCGTCCTCCCTCAAGTGTCCGCCAACAACCCTCTCCTAGTGATTAGGACTAAGTTCGACGCTTAGACAACTTTGGGTGTTACCACCTAGGCTATCCTCGGCCTAGGCTCTACACTGTATTCCCAACAATCTTCGTGAATTTGTCCAAGCAGCTCTTCGACTCCCTTTGGCTTTATTGGCCACCAACATCACCAATGACTCAGCGTGGCACCTGCTTTTCTTATTCCCACTTTGGGTTTTGGTTTTGCCACCGAGAGGGGGTGCAAGCGGAGCTCGTGAGACTAAGGCATGGTGTCAACGGTTTTTGCAAGGGGACTCGGAGTCTTTGCAGCAAAAGCATAGAAATCGTGTCATAAGTCTTTCCATGTCCCCCTCTCAATGTCGTGCTTGCTCCCAAGCTCGACAACGCGGTTGCATCGGGCAGTCCACCATGGTTTTACAAGCGAGTATTCCTGGGTTGCTCGTGCCCTTCGACCTTTACAACCATCTCCGTCTTCCAAGGCCACCGTTGAGGCTTTACGTTTGTTGAATCCTCTTGCCCATGAAGAGATCCTCTCTTTCGTAGAAGTCTATGATCCCTTTGACTCGTTCAGCTAAGAGAGGGAAGCATTTACTACAACTTTGATTTGGCGTCTCATCTTTCTACTGGGGGTCCATCTAGGATGGTGTACAAACTTCTCCTTGACGTATTTCCTCTTGACACCCCTTCTAAGGGTTTTGATATTCTCTTTAAGGTGGCTTCAGAGATGGCTCGATGATATGTTCGACACAATGTTGTACCCCATCTTTCTACGGCTCGCCTTGTCGCTGTTACTAAGCCTGCTAAGGGAATTCACCCAATTGTTATTATTGAGGTGCTGTACTGTTTGGTCGCTGGCATGATGTGTATTAAACTCCAAGGGGCTTTCCATGACCATTAATCACCGCACCAGTTCGGCGTTGCTACAAATGGGGGTTGTGAGGCGGTTGTTCATGGTCTTTGGGCTGTTTTCGATCTCCACCCGGATTGGGTGGTCTTTTAGGTAGATGTTGCTAACACCTTTAACACTGTCAACCGTAATGTTATCTTCGAGAATTGTGACATGCTCCATCTCCTATAAACCGAATTCTCATTTTTGTTCATGCATTTTATTCTCGCCTAAGCTCCCTCATCTTTCTTTTTGGAGGTCCCTTTGGTGAGGTTGCCACTTTCGAGTGTGCGATTGGCACCCGCCAAGGTGATTCTTTGAGGTGGGGGATTTTTGCATTAGCTCACCCTCAAGCTTTACGGGACTCTGCTACAACTTTCCTTGGTTGTTTATTCGATTCGATTGTGAATGATACTAGTATTGTGGGCCCTCTTGACCAAGTTTTATATGCCTTTTCCTATTTTGCGGAGCAACTTCGTATGATTGGTTTGTCTGTTTAGCCGTCTAAATGTGTGACATGGCGCCCGCTATGATTACTTTCATATTTTCCTATCTTGTGGGTTTCGAATTGCATCTTCGACGGATTGTATGAAAGTTTTAGGCTTTCCTATCGGTGCCCCATCTTTTGTGAACTTAGTTGTGACTGATGATTTGTTGGAGGACTCTCGCACTCTGATGACCTTCCTAAGCTCTCCGACTCCCAAGTGGCATTTCAAATCCTCACTTGTTGTTTTTCTCAACGACCTCTCTATCTCGCACAAACATTACCACCAACGGCTCCATTTTTGTCCTCTTTAAAGGAGTTCGACGATCGACTTTTTAGTGTTCTCTATCACCTCGTTGGGCATGGGATTTTTGATCAGCCAGAGGGCTCATTTGCACGCCGTCAAGTTAGCCTTCCAATTTCCAACGGAGGTTTAGGTTTGATTCTAGTTGCTCGAGTTGCCCAAGCGACTTATTTGGGTAGTTGGGCTTTAGTGGCGCCCGCCACCACTTCCTGTTTTATAGGAAATGATGTTCCCATTCTAGCCCAAGTCGTCTCTAGAGTAGAGGACAATATTTTTCCTTTACATCAAGCTCTTCTCTCTGCTTGTGCACTCCTACTACCTGATGCCCGTAACCAAGTTCCGCCTTTTCCGTCTCGTATTGCTGACAATAACTTCCATTTGCAACAACGCATATCCGAGCAGTTGGCAGCCGTAGAATTCCATGACCTATTAAACGCGCTACCGTCGACTCAATCGCGTGCTGGTTTATGCTTGTGTTTTGGGTCGGGGGCTACAGCATGGTTACAAGCAGCACCCTTCGTCTGACGTCTGACCAATTCACCTCTGTTACTCGCGTTCGTTTCGGTTTGCCTCACCCTCTGTTTCTTTGGCGCCCAAAGTGTGTGTGTAACCAATCTACTGACTCCTACGGCATCCATTTACTTCGTTGCTCACGGGGGGGTGAATGTAGAGTCGCGCATGATTTCGTTCTAGATGCGATTGCTGCGATTGGCGTCGAAGCAGGCTACACTGGGAAGAGGGAAGTTTTCCATATCTTACCTCCTCGTTCCCAATCTAGTGGTTTCCGAAGTCCTCGGGTAGACCTCATTTACCTCCACGGGTCTGGGTGGACCTTGGGTGATTGGTCCTTGGGACCCACGTTTCTTCTCGTGTAGTAGTGCATACATGCGTGGCGGCTTGGGACGCAGCGGCTTCTAAGGAAATGGATTACGCTCACAGAGACCGAGCGGACCAATTTGTCCCACTTGCAGCATAGATTTTTGGTTTTTTGGACAAGTCTTTCGATGTTTTCCTCCGCAACTGTGCTTATAAAGCTTTTGAACCCAGGGGTCCAGGGAGTCCTCCCCGAAGTCTTCTCGTTGCTTTTTACCGTCAGCGTGTATCAGTTGCCCTTCAACGAGCTCAAGCCGCGGCCCTTCTCCGTCGAAGCACGGTGGCGGATGATACCGGGGGCCTCCCAAACCTTTCTCCTCGAGATGCAGTCTACATCTTTTTTGTCTAGTCATCTTTGGTATTTTGTTTATTCTTGCCAATTTGCCTAGTTCTTTTGGTTTCCTCATTTGTTTGTTTTGTTTTGTTTTAGTAATTGTTGGCTCCTGTTGTCTTTAAATGTGTTTTTTCTTTTTTTTACCCCCTTTGTACTTTGATGGTTTTTCCATCGCACTTTCTGTAATAAAGTTTCTCTCCCAATAGCTGATTAGTTGATGACGAAATATTGTTGTGGTGGTAAGGAACCATAGTTCAAAAGTAGTCGTTTTTATCGTAGGCCTTTGGTCGGCGACTTTATCTTAAGTTGTGTTATGGACTTATGGGCTTTTCATGTGATCTTCTTAGATCGCTACTTTGATCATCGACCGTCCGATCGTCGGAATCTGACGGTGTAAATAAATATTTTTGGTCCGAATGTTTTAATTGGTCCAATTCTTGGTCCGAATGTTTTAATTGGTCCGAATAGGTCCAAATACAATATGGATCTTAAGGTCATATTGTATGTTTTACATACAATAGGCATATTGTATGGGCCTACTTTCACCTACTTTTGAACTATGTAAGGAACCTAGACTGTACACCGCGCATCGTTATTAGAGTCAAAGTCACTAATTTGGGTTCTTAAAACTTTGATTTTTTCCTCAAATAGGATACATGATTTTAATTTTTCCTTGACGTTAGTTGAGTACTGGCACAAAATAGCGTAAAGAACTAAAGTTCAATGAGATCTAAATGGCGTAGTGTACGGTCGATGTCCAGACCGTACATAAAGTCTACCTTTTCAAGTGAAAAATTTTACAAAAAATGAATTAAATCGGACGCTGCAAAGGAACATGCGCTAAAAAATGGGATTGGTCTGACCCGTAATTAATGACGGCATGAGTAAAAATTTACTACGGTGTACGATTTTTTATATTTTGTACGGATACATATAATAATGTATATAATCGTACAGAAAATTTTCCATTTTTGCTGTTCCAAATTAGCGTTAACACTGAAATTAGAATAAACCTTTTTTTTATTTATTTTCAAATTCTTAATTAGCGTCAATGACGGTATATTTACTTACACACTATTTAAACTTTGACACTAATAACGATGCGCGGTGTTCTCTCTGTCGATTCATGAGGTACGGTAAATCTACCGATGACAAAGGAGATGGTTACAATTGGTAAGATTCTGCAGTTCTGGACATCGTCTAGATTCGGTCAAGATTCCGACAAACATGTTGGCAAAAACGCATGATATCCAGATACCGTACTGTACAAAACTGGACTGTAGTTAAGTGGGAAATGTGGGACACTGTACAGTGCTGTTAGGGTTAAGATAGGTTTGCTTGGGCCGTGCGGGTTTATTTCATGCCGGTTTCTCTGGCTGAAAAGGCACTACGATTTGCTGACGTTTACATGTGAAAACGTCAAATTTGCATCGCGGCCAAACTCGTATTTCAACGGTGCAAAAGTACAGTACACCGTCAATCGCTATTAGAGTATATAACGCCAATTCGGTGCCCCTTTTAAAAAAAATAACCTGAAATACAATTAATAGCGCTATTTAAGTACGTGTACCATAATCTGCCACGTCTCAGGTATTAAATTAGAATCAATAACGCTAATTGTTTTTTGACGCTATTTAATCCTTGACTCTAATAGCGATTGGCGGTGTACTGTACTGTAGCAGCCACGTAGATGTATGTCTGTCTTTCATTAGCATCTTCACATTTTAAGGGGCACGTGTTGAGGCAGACATGTTGAATTGTTGACACACCAGAGTTTGATGAAATTACAGTACGGTACTGTACTGTACTGTAGTTTCAATTTGACTCAGGATGTCATTTGATTGGTGATTGTAGCTCACTAACCTTGGACCGACAAAAAGTGGAAAGACTAATGTCGGTTATGATACGTCTGGCAGAGGACCAAACTTTGGTAGGAAAGACTGACCGTACAGTAATGTGTCTGCTTCCCAACCGCCGAAACAGCAGTATGACAGTGTCTATGCACGAGTTCGCACCCTTGAAAACCAAGTGGCATCCTCATTTGTTTTTTTTCCGATGACACCGTACTTTATGTGACTCACTATTCATATATTACTGTAGCTTCTACACCAGTGCCGGGCCGCACGAGTGACGTACAGCAGATTGACGGCTTGGCACCAAACATAGTTGGTCCGATTCGTCCACGCCGTAAAAAAATCGGCATGATGTCACGTCACCAACCTTGGTGAAAGCAACGAGCCATCAATGAAATCGGTACATCCACCGTTGTCCGTTGGGCGTTGGCGGCGCATCTCCGCGCGCGTTCTTCAGAGAGGGTATTAAAAAGCCCTCAGTACGGACGGATATTTGTTAATGACTTAATGGGGTTGATTGGACACCTCTCATGACCCAGTTAGGTGTCCTGGCAGTGTACAGCTTCGTACGATTTTTTAGGGTGTCAAGTGTCCACAATCATTATTGGGTTTCCACATGCAATCCGTAAAACTTTCGTACACTATTGTACTGTATCGATGCTTCTTAAAAAAGATCACATGCGAAAACAATTTGGAACCGCTATACGTGGTGAGTCTAGTTGAAAAGTAGGCGTTTTTATGGTAGGCCTTTGGTAGGTGCACAAAACTTGGCACTAAACTCGCGTAGAGTAGGCATACTGTATGGGTGTGTGCTGTGGACACTTTTGTACGGACGTACGTATCTGACGTATGATCATAGTTCAACGCACGCCGACGGACGAAATTTTTTAGCGAACTAAAACACGCGGATGTTCAAATTTGCAGACGCTAATATGACAGATAGTCCTTTCGTAAGTTCATGTAATCTTCTTAGATCGCTACTTTGATCAGCGACCGTCCGATCGTTTGAATCTGACGGTTTAAATAAGTTTTACCTCAAAACTCACAGAAATTATTTTTTTTATCCGATTTTTTTTCAAAATTTAGACATGACGTTTAATTCTCTATCGATCGATGTGCAACTCAACCCTGTAACTATTTTTTTTCATTTTTCGACCAATACAATATGGGTCTTAAGGGCATATTGTATGTAGGAATTCTGTTATTTGGACATCAATCATTATTCTTGCTGGAGGAGCAGCCAGACTTCTTGCATGGCCTCCTGAAACTGGTCCAGACACTTGGATCTTCAAGTTTTTGAATATAAAGTGTCCTACTGAAGAGACGTTACGTGAGCTGGAATCCAGGTAATAATGCTGACACTATCTTGCCTATCATTATTTCATTTTTTTTTTCTTCTTTGCTTGAAACTTTGCAACCACAGCATTTTGAGATTTCGCTTCCTTTTTGGTATTGATTTTCGTTTCAGCATAGTTTTAGAGAAAATGGCGAACGTTTCCTGTTTTTTTAATATTTAAGACAACAGTGGCATCATGTGGATCCATGTTGTCATGGTTTTGTATTCTGACGTGTTACCAACTTCTTCTTTTTTAGCCTGATCCTTTGTTTCAGGCACAAAGGCTGCGAAAAGAGAGTTGACGACTTTGATAAAGCGAAACCTAATGATTATGACAGTGGAAAAGTGACCCATGGTTTAGAAGAGTCCGATTGGACTGACCCGTCTGATTCGCATGAAGCTGACCCGGTAAACGACGGTAGCGAGGACATTCTTCCAGATGATACGGTTAAAAAGATAGTTGTAGAGTTTGTGGATGATCCACCAGGAGCAACATCAACTGTAAAATTTAGAAAGAGATCGGCTAACCACAATTTTATCATATCTGCAGCTCAACGCGAAAATATCACTTTCCCCGGGCTTGTTACGTGTAAGGTAGATTCTCAAATGGTTTTTTCTTTTTTATTTCAAATTCATGATGTCAAATGATGTATGATGATGTATGTATGGGGGTACTTTGTTGACGCTTGCTTGTTCTTGTCAGCGTTTACTTATTTAAGCTGGATATAGATGTTTTTTGAGTTTTACATTTGATATTCAAAAATGGAGGCGAGAAAATTAATAATGCAGTGGGAAGGTTCTCTCTCTCCCTCTGTGTCACTGTCTGTTTGTCAAGGTGATAAAAGTGATCCTTGCATAGATGCATTTCTTTCCATTTCTCCCTTATATCTTGTCCTTTTTCATTTCATGAACTTTCACTGCTTCTCTAGAGCTACATTGCCTGTCGCTATTAATGTTAATAACACCAATTCGGTCGCGGGTTCTTTTGACCAAAAGTCACAAAGTAGTGTTAATAATCTTATTTTTTAACCCTGCTGAAGGGAGTGGACTACATTGAAGGGAAGTTGCTATATCTCCCTACTTTAAATTAGTATTTTACATTCTAAATCCTGCATTGACACTAATAACTCCTTTACACTAATAGTGATGGGCAGTGAAGTGACAAACGCACTTGCCTGTTGTGCAATTAGTGCTTTTATCTTTTAACCGCGTTTGTCAACTCGGGAAGTCCTTGTTCAACGCTTGGGGTTGTTTTTTTCTTCAAAAGCGTTAGTTAGTCGACATGGATAAGGGTCCGCTTTTAAAATCACACTGGGAATTCAGGAACATTTTCGATGTTGTTTGGAGTTGATTTACAAGGTAATCACACACGGGGCTACTGGTTTTACTGGCCAGTAATTGTACAGAAAAATGTATGAATCGCACACTTCTCTGTACGATTACTGTGATTACTGGACAATAACGTCTGTAATCACTTGTTTAACTATCCTATAAGGGGAATAATGAACAAGACGTGACGTGGATGTTTACCATTTCCACTTTGTTGGAACGCCTGGAAACAAACGGGTCTTCAAACATTTCGTTTCCCTTTTTGCCCAGCTATCGCAATTCATCTTTTTTTTTTGAACCTGCAGGCGACAGTGGATGAATGGGACGCCTATATGAACGGTTACAAACGTGGTGATTTGTGTCCAGATGACTGGCCATCCGTTCAAAGCCTTATCTTTGCCAAGGTATTATATGTTATCAAATTGTTTCATTTGTTTTTTGTCTTTCCGATTGCCTAGTCAAAGTCTTAACAGACGAGGGAACTGATACGACTTGGAAACTTCAATCCCTTATTGCTTTTTCTGCATTTGTAGCAGTGGCCATACCTGCTGTTCTGTCTTTTTATGTCCTAACTGTGCCCTGATCACAACAGGACTGCTTCCAAATTCCCCCTCGGGACTGTTTTGTTCCCATTCCACCAAATTTTGAGGAGCCTCTCCCAGCAGCGAAGGTAAGTCTTTTTTTTTTGTCACAGTGGTGTAACTTCTGGTTCTGCCCGTTGGAATTTTCATTATTGGGTCGTTCTTTGTTAGTTACCCAGTTCGCTTTATTTTGCTAACTGGAAATTAAAGAAGCTTATATTTTTTCCCGTCTTTGTTGGTTACCCAAACGCCGAGATTCTGATTGGCTTCCGCCGTTACAACAAAAAACTCAGTTTACTTTCTGGAAAATTAGAAATAGCAAAGTCATTTCGTACCTCTAGTAGAGCATGGTTACTGGAGAGGTCAAAGTGTCCTGTTTCTCATGCCCACAAGCAAATGGAATGCTGTGGAAGTGCATTACAATTTCATCATGATGGTACATTTGTCTATCCCTTTTATTTTGTTTTAGGAAGTTCGTGTGGTAAATGTATGCGGTTGTTCAGACTGCTTCTCAAATGGTTTATGAGAGTAAAAAAGGGTACTGAATGAGGTTTTCGTACCTGGTGGAGAATTTATGTTGGGCTATTCCTAACTTTGACACCTCTGTAGTGATGACATGACGACCTCTTGTGACATGTTTCCGATCCTTACAAAGTCTTTGTTGTCTTTGCAGGCCCTTTGGACTGATCCGAGCTTGAACAATATAGCCTGGAATCATTATACTTGTGATAGCTTTGAGTGTTTACGGGTAAAAATCTGACATCCTTCTTACAACTGGGGGGCAAAAACTGATGATTTCGGAGTGCTCTCTTGTCCTTATCTCCACGTATGGGGCTTTGGTATTCTTATCTTTTCCTTTGATTTGTTGTGTTTTTTATTCACACTCTTTTCCAGCATGCAAATTCGCAGTGTGCTCTTAGGCTTCTGTGTTTTGTGTTAATTACGTTATTCTATGTATACATTCCTAGGCAGTATACATTGAGAAAATAGAGCATTGTGGGGATCAGTTACAGTTATGCACTTTTGTCATCTCTGTTTCTGTACGGAAACGGAATTGTTCTGATGGCTGTTAATGTATATGAAGTTATTTCACAGGCCACAATTAATAGGAAATTCTATCAGGATATGCTACACCATGAATTTATTAGCGTTAAGAAATAAATAGCGTGGGGTTTGTTTTAGTGTCATCAATTCCAATTCAAGTCCGAGCAACATGGACAATTTATAACTGTTCAACAAACTTGGGTTCAGGAATAAATGCTAAGTATTATTAGCGTTATTTTATGTCCAGGAGCAGAAAAAAAAAAAAAAAACAGCAGGGAATTAGTGTTAGTACTGCTAATAAAGATTTACTGTGTAGTTTACTTGTGTCTCCTCGTGGTTTTGGACTTGTAAACAAAGTGAATTTTGGCAGATCCGTGTTGATTAGTGTTCTGTTTATTTATCTGCAGTCAAGAAGTGCTGGTGATTGTCGGGAGTGTTTTAACTGGAAGACGGAAGCAACACGATGGGACTGGATTGAGCAACGTAATTTGGTACTTAAAGATGTGCTTGCTTTGAAGAAGGGTAGGTTTCTTCTCAAATGCAACTTATGTATTGATAGATCGTCATGGCAAGAGACTGCTTTTGGTCTCTTCCATGTATATGGCATAAATCAAATGAATTCAAAGGTTACTGATGCGAGTCGCTTGACAAAAAAATCTTCAATCTTCCTACAACGAAGTCTGATGCTTGACTGAACATGGCAAGTTGGCATTGGGGATTTTGTCTCTATAAAGTATAGTGGTATAAAAATATGTGTTGAATGTGTGGAGTCGGAAGGCCCTTTGGCATAGCTGTACCAGAGTCCGTGGAAAATGTATGCTCTTTCAGGAGTGTTTTTGTTCTTTGGGCAGGTTGGTTTTATGTCTACTTGGGCTTTCTATGTGTCAAGCTATTGCTCTTTGGTGAATGGAAAGTGGTCAGCATCATGGCTGTCCTTCCAATATCCAGTGGTTTTTGTAGTAGTAACCCATTTTTGTTTCTTTCTTTTCCTCTTCCACCAGATTCTCTTCGTCTGGGTTTGGACGTCGCCGGTGGTTCTGGCTCTTTTGCTGCCTTGCTTGCATCACACAACATCACAGTAATCACTACGGGGATGAACACTGGAGCTCCCTTTTTAGAGACAATGGCCTTAAGGGGACTGTTAGCGTTGCATATTCCCATGAAAGCAAGACTGCCCTTTTTTGACAGGACCTTCGACATCATTCACTCTCAACATGCGGTCCAGATGTTGTCTTTAGAAGACTTCGAATTCTTGATATTTGACTGGGATCGGTACGTATTTTCTCTTGTACACTGCCATTGACTGAATCTTTACAAAAAACTTGGTTTTATTCACACGTGGTTTGTATGACTTGGGTTTAATTTTTGTCCGTGTAGACTGTGTCAAAACTCTATATCAGGACCTTAACTACTGTCCCGAAGTAGTGTGGAGGATAGGGAGTAAGATTCCGCAAAGGAAGATACACCGTGAATTGCTTATAGTGTTAATGTTTTTTGTCCCACTTAAAGCATCATTTCTCTGTGCACACGTGTCTGGTTTATGATTGGAGACCACCAATCGGAAGGTGAGAACCTTACCTTTCAATTGAAACCGCCGGATTCAATCCGACAAGCGTGCACAGAGAAAAGATGTTTTAAGTGCGAAAAAAAGCATTAACAATAAAAGCGATTCACGGTGTAGCTTACTGCTGGTCCAAAATATCCACAAAGTTCTGGCAAGTTTTCCATTTTGATGTTGTGGTATTTTGTCTTTTCCTTCAGTTCTTACTTCTACACCTTGCTCTCTCCTGAACATAGGAAACAGCAGAATTCATGTGTGGGTTTTTGTGGAGTTTTAGGGAGCCTTGCTCAGACTTGGCTAGCTTACTTGGATGACTATCTAACACGACTATAAGCAATCTCCTTATCTCCTTATATTTATTAGAGATTCTTAACTTTTCGGTTGTTGTGTCAAAATTGGTGATTGGTTGCATCCACCGATATTTGTTGGCATGACTGAATAATGGTATGTTTCGATTATTGCCAATTATCTTGATAATCGGTGATAAAAGATATGTATGGCATAGTAGGGTAGTACTACCGTACATGACTCAACAAAAATTGTAAGCTAAAAGTATGTGAAGTTCTACTTCTGCAAATCGAATGCTACAAAAATACTCTTTTCAATTCTCTCTTTTGAATTCCTCGTCCTCTTCTGAATTTCTCTTTTTTGTTCTTTGTTGATTACATTGTAATCAACCTGAAATTTATTGGCTGCTCATTTGAACGCCGATAAAATATTTTGTTTACCTCGTCTTTTTTGGATAATCTACCAACCGTACACATCAAAAACCACAATTTGTACTTGATGAATATTTTGTTTTGTTTAATATTGGAAAGTTTGTTTGTTGACATCGAAATCCGACATCTGTATTATGTGTAATGAATTGTTTTGTCTCCAATTGTCAAATTTCATTGACACATATTCTGATAGATTTATCGGGCAGATTTTCGTTAGCGGTCTTCCCAAAAACCTGATTATCGATTACGGGAAAATTGCCCTCCCTACTTTTATGAACTCTGTCTTTTGCACACGGCAAAAGGACGGTAGAAAGAAGCAGATTGAGCAGATTGATTTGAAGGACTGTAGGCTGGTGGAAACATGACGAGGAATGGAAAAGATACCAAATGTTAGTGCTGTTCGTTGTTGATCTGTCAAAACTGGGATGTTCGAAAACTACTCGTTACTGTCAAGTAAAAGCCAATACGGACTGTATATTATGTTTTGCTGCTGCAGTAGAATGTAGGTCTATCAAGTACATGGTAGGAATCTCATTAATCATTTCACTTGAGCGTGTATTTATGTAAACATTGTGTCGGTGTGTCCCAAACACATGCAACCTTTTTCCATCTTTAAAGTATGTACACTGTACTTTTCATGTGGCTTCATTAATTCCGTTGTTGAACATATATAGCCCTTTGGTTATTGCGCACTTGTATGGAGATGTTTGTAGGAGTCTACCAACGTATGTGACCTTTTGTCGCATGTAAGATGTCCCTTCATCAGTGAAGTTGTGTCAACAGATGGGCATCTCATTTTATTGTTCATTCAGGGAATGGTATTATGCTTTTATGCTGATATAATAGGTCATGCTATTTCTGCTATATCTGAGAGCTGATTGGGGCTGTCGTGATCCTGTGTCTTTGTGTGTCTTTAACCTTGCCAAGAAAGAAATTTAACTGTACAAGTCCTTATGTTTTTTTTTTTTTTTGCCCTATTAATGTTCTAACTTTGAATTAATTCTGGATTGTGAGAAAATGACCACACCAAACAAATAGATGTGGTGTGTTTTTTTTTCCCCATCTTGATGAGTTCTCTGTGTATTCTGAGAAAATAACCACACCAGTTTATGTGTTTCTTTCACCCCGATATTGACGATTTTCCGTGTATTTTGCAGGGTTCTTCGGCCCGGAGGTCTTATCTGGTTGGATCGGTTCTACCAGCCGGTAAAAAAAATGCAATCATTTACTGATGTTGTGGCTCTTCTTGGGTACAAACGGCATTCGTGGAAACAATGGAGTAAGGCAGGTGATACTGTCAAGTTTACAGCAATTTTAGAAAAGCCTCTAGATCCAAACGAGAGGCATTGACCTGGGTTAACTATATGATTTTTTTAGGGCATTTGCAATTGGAATACCGATTAGGGTTTTGACAAGTTTGTAGGCTGAGAAGAATTCTAGGTTTGTACATAATAAATAGGACGATTGAGCGGTTAACCTAATCTGACAGTTTTTGTCACGCATTTGGTGTTAATGTGAGTGTTGGGCTCAAATGGGCATAAAATCCCTCGCCTACATTCATGGAGATTTTGATTTGTAAGTGTCGAACGATTTGAATAAATCAATAAGTCAGTCAGGTTTCCACTCTTTACAACCTTTATGAATTCACTTTTCTACTCTCTTTAACCTTCGGTAAGAATTGAAGATGGAGTGGAAAGGGAAGCACGTCAAAGGATGAGGAGTTACTCCTATTGAAGATAACATTTTGGAGCACTCTAATGGTATCTCCTCTAATCTGAACTTCTCTTTTCTTATCTTCTCCAATTTTATCTTCTTTAATGGTATCTTCTCTAATCTTATCTTCTCCAATTTTGTCTTCTTTAATGGTACCTTCTCTAATCTCATCTTCTCCAATTTTATCTTCTTTAAGGGTATCTTTTCTAATCTTATCTTCTCTACTGTTATATTCTTTAATGCCATCTTTTGTGACATCTTTTGTGAAGAAAAGTATGCAGCCTTTGCTATTAGAGTTAGTGGATTATCAGCTTTGACACTGTACTAGAATTGACTACACTAGATTAGGTTCCGCAACTTGGCTTACACTGGGTAAGCACTTAATTGTTTTGGGTCATAAAAATATTCTCTTACAATAAGAGTGATTAACACTAATAGCAATGGACAGTGGCAATTACTATTACAAATTTTTAGGACATACAAAAGTTTTTCTCATCACAGGGTTTTCCAGACTTTTAATCTTGGCATCATGATGAAAGGAAAGTGAGAAGGTTACCTTTTCTATTGCTCGCTTCATTCTTGGACTCGATTCTTGTGAGTCTGCAAGTTTAAAAGTCTTATGTGTATGAGTCTCTGTGCATATTTTACTCTACTATTGTTGCCGAAGATTCAGCTGAAAACATGATGTTTTTTATAAGCACAGTCATACTGAAATATAATGTCAGTGTTCACTAATATCTTTCTGTCTTGTGGAATTGATGAAGGGTAAACCGTGACGTACACCGTGCATCGTTGTCCGGGTTAATAACACTATATTGGTAACCCTAAAGTCTAGCCCCTATGTGACACACTCGCCGTATTTTGAAACCAGCAACATCATGTGAAAGTGGATTAGACATAATAAACCTGATGTAAATTTCGAGCCAATAGGTTTTTTTTTACCCCCGTAACGATTCGTGGTGTACTCGCTGATAAGGGATGGGTGGAGCTGTTACTTGAAAATGGTGTAGGATTCACGCTCGAGATATCCGTACACGCGTTTTTCTTACCTTTTTTTTCACAATATTCGTGCTAGTTAAGAACCTACATGTACCCAACGTTACGTTTATCATGCGCGATTCTAATCTGTATGTGGTATTACCAATCACCCTTTTTTTTTGGAAACCACGAACGTGAGCAATAGTAACAGCAATGGCAATGGTAATAAACTAATAATGAACAGATGTATATTATCTTATACTCAATGGGATAAATGTTTACAGTACGAAACCTTCATAGATACAAAAGCTACAAGAAAAAACTGGAAGGAAGAAATAGGGGGGAAGACTGAGAGAGAGGGAGAACAAGGGAGGGAGTGGGAGAGAAAGGTACAACAACAAACTCTCTCCCTTTTTTCTTTTTTCCCCTTAATTAGTACACCCTTTGCTTTATTTAGTGATTAGCCACCTCACGCAGATTCTGCTTGAAATGAGAATCTGTAGTTTTTCGATTTATTAAAAGCTTAACTCCACGGTCCACTAGACCCTTTCCGAGAAAAATCCAGATAGTTCCGCCGCATATGACCTAATTTGCACCCTTTGTTCAAAAAACGTTTTTTGCAACTTGAACTTAGCGCCTCATTTCCCCCAGAAAAGGTCAGCCACTTAGTACGATCGTAAATTATTGCAGAGTAGTACACCGTGAATCGCTATTAGCGTAATAAAATAGATAGCGTAATGAAACAATTAGCGTACTTTACGGTAAATTGGGTTTTTTAGGGTACACAATGATACTAATTTATCATTAACTCTAATTTGTAGAGCACATCTTGGCGTCCTCAAATAGTGTGGCTTGATTTGGTCGCGCGTGACGACGCGCATATTTTTCATTTTGTTTTATTTTTAAGGGAGTCCAATTCTTTATCGTGTACAAAGGTTTATTTCGTTTCGTGCGAATTATTTTTTCCATACAGGTCTTCTAGTACTTTCGTTTTGAGTGGCTTCGTTTCACATCATTCTACAATTTGCGTCTAAGTTCAATGTAACGTTTCGGTGATTAGGTTCCAGTTGTAAGTTAAAAGCCAACATGTGCTCGCTCTCAAACTTCACTGTGCATCGCTATTAATGTTAATATTTTTTTTCGCCACTTAAAAACATCTTTTCTCGGTACACCCTTGTCCGATTTTCAATTTGAGACCACCAAACGAAAGCTTAGAATTTCACCTTTTAATTGCAACCGTCAGATCCACAGTCGGAGATGTGTGTACGGATAAACAATGCTTTAAGAGGCAAAAAAAACATTAACACTAATAGCAATTCACAGTGTAGAGTTCAAGTAAAGTGAGAAAGTAGGTTTGCACATCACTTCTATTTCTATGTGGTTGCCGCAGTTTTGTTACCGTAAAGCGCGTCTTCCAAGTTTTATTTTGCATCGAATGGTGTCCTTTCGATTTGTAAGGGTGCGTCTCCATGTGCCTATGTAAGGATTTTCTTCTGTTGTTTTCCTGTAAAACTTAGAACCGTACCGCGTAAGTTTCAACCGTACAAAAAAATAGAAAAAATGAGAAGTACATTTTATGTAATCATCGAATTTAGGATGTACTACATGTTGTCGTCTTGTGTTCTACGACCCACGGCCACGCCAAAAAATGTCATTTTCAAACTTTTGTTAACAACACAGGAAAGATGTGTTTTAAATCAAAGTATTTTCGAAAAAAAATTAGGAACACGTACTTGCACGTGTAAATAAATTCACAAATTTCAATCGAATTCAAGCGACGGCGAAAGGTACAGTGAACACGATTTTTTGTTTTGTCGCATTTCGTTCAGTACGGATTTTTCCACTTCCCCAGGAGGAAGCTCGCCCTTCTCATAGGTCCATGGCTCGAACGGTTCTCCCTCTCCCTTACTGGCATAGGCTCGAGCTTCCGCCATGGCGCCCGACCTCGTCTTCGAATCGTACGACGCGAATGGCGTTCCTATCGCTCTACTGTAGTATCGGCGCGACCTCATGCTCGCCCGCGAACCTCCAATAGCGTTGGTGAAACCGATCGTTTGCTGTAGTTCCTAAAGCTAGCTTTATAAATGGTTCAAAAGAAGCCACGTCATTAGAGTCTGAAATTAACCTAATAACTGTAACTGGAACTGTTCACATAGCTCCAATAGCGATTCAAGGCGTAGTCGTCACTCTTCGGTTGTTCTCTGAACTGTCAGAAAGTGGCGTACGGCGGCTGAAATAAAGTCAATTGGCGGTTTTAAACTCGTGGTGGACTTGGGGAAGTGTGAACCTGAACCGAATTCTGACAGCATATTCCTATACGGACACGTGACGGTCCGCAATCGGTCGGAATCATGGACGGGACTTTGTGTGACACGTATCAAATGTTATCGGACTATGACGACAAAAGTTAGTGATCGTACACTTTGTTTATTGTACAAAACTTTCCTGTTCGCAGAACACGGAGTTCGTACAAGGTTTCGTGCTAAACAGCTGCATATGATAAGAGCCGGTTCCCATGCTGCTGGGAACGATTTTACGGATTTTTTAACATAGCCATCGGTAATCAGGGAGTTTCGAAAAGTAGGGTAAGGTTCAGCTGCGCCCGCTCATTCGTGGAGGATGGTGAAAATATCCCGTAATTTTTGGGTTCGTCCTTTAGGGTCCGCTCATTAGTTAAGAATGGTGAAAATATCCCGCAACTTTTGGGTTCCGTCCTTTTGCTGTGAGCGGTGAGCAATTGTTTTTGTGACATTGTACTTTAGAATAAAATTTGAGAAAATTAATGTAGAAAGTGACAGCTTGTACAAAACAAGTCCGTACAACTCTGTTATTTAATATGCTGACGTGGCAAACGTCGGTTTTTCGCTCGTCCAGCGTCTATCCAGTTGCCTGTTAGCTCACAAGCTGCATCAGCGAAGTTTTGTTTTTAGTGTTTTGGTTTTAGTGCTTTGCAACCAGACTATTGGAGTGAAAGGCGGCGGTCAGCTTGTCTTAATCTTGACACGCGGCGGTTACAGAATCCTCCCCGACAGATATTGGGAAACGCGGCCCCAGACAATTTTTGGGACCAGAGTCTGGACGCGAACCGACAGGATGTGTGGCTTGTGGCCCGTACAAAACAAAAGCGTACGGAATCTGCCACGATTCAGGTAATTTAGGGTTACCGCAAGTGTCTAGACTATTTGTCCAGCATTATCGTATTTTGATTGAGAGAAACGGCTACACCGCGAATCGTTATTAGTGTCAAAGTCACTAATTTGGGTTCTTAAAATTTTTATTTTTTTCCTCAAATAGGATACATGATTTTAATTTTTCCTTGACGTTAATTATGGTACCGTACAAAATAGCGTAGCGAACGAAAGTACAATAAGATCTAAATAGCATGGTGTACGGTCCATGTCAGACCGTACATAAATGTACCTTTTCAAGTGAAAATTTTACAAAAAATGATTTAAATCAGACGCGCACGCATAGGAGCGTGCGCTCAAATAATGGGATTATCCTGACACGTAAATTAGTCTGACATGTACGGATACTTAAATTTCACGTTGGCGTGCGATTTCTAATGTTTTGTACGAATACATATAGTAATGTACATAATCGTACGGCAAATATTCCATTTTTGCTGTTCCCAAATTAGCATAATGCCGAAATTAGAATACACCTTTTAAAAAAAAAAAAACAAATTCTTAATTAACATCAAATACAGTAAATTTTATTCAACACTATTTAAAATTTGACACTAATAACGATTCACGGTGTAGCAGTCTTACGAGTCCAATGCTCTCCTTCGCAGTAACGTCTACTCTGGCATGACGAATAACATTGTCCGGTCTTACCATTGCTGTACGTGGTACTTGTCTGACACAAATCCGTACTGATCCGATCTTTCTGGTAATTTGTACTTTAGATGCTCTCACATGGGTTTTCCAGTATACGCTTCCCACAATAAGGGCGTGTCCCCATGTGTTCAAGTAATGGTTTTTTTCCGTCGTTTACACAGAAAATGGGACTTCCTACTTGAAAACATTACGCCGTACGAAAAATGGGCAAAAACTCAAATACATTTTGCGTCATCTTGGAACCTGAAAGATAAGGCGATTTGGCAGTATTATCATCGCGACCCACTTCCAGCTCATCTTCACGCTTGCACTGAAATCAAATCGCGACCTGCTTTTAATCAAAATACTACCCTATTGACGAATAGAAAGCCTGGATTGCACCCGTAAAAATTTTTCATTTGTTTTTTTGTAGTTGGGAGTATACGAAAAAAAATGTGTTTGTCCGTTTGCTTATGTTGTCCACTTGTGGGCGTCTACAAATGTCATTTTGTAGACGTAGGCGATTGCTTATGTCGTTCACGTGTGGGCGTCAACAAATGACAGTCGGCGTCGACAATTGTCCCAGTATGTCAGGAGCTCTTTGCGGCGTACAAATGTCCGCAGTTTGTTCCGAGATCGTTGGCGTCTACAAATGTCAGCATTTTGGGTTTCGCAAGTATTGGCGACGTGTATTACTGCCACATATTCAAAATAATAAACGTGCAAGTAACGATTCACATAAGCACACTTTGAAAAGTACACCGTAAAATCAGCGCTAAATTCCAAAATAACGTTTCAAAATATCGGTTACATGGGAACACGCCCTAAGAAAAGCTAAGGGTTAACATTCCATTAGGCGGTTCCAATAAATGTACGGACAAGTGTCCTAACCCCGTTTACTAAAAGTCGGCTCCATTTTGTTGGGCCTATAACAAACCTTCATCAATTATGATTGGCGCCACATACGTTAGAGTCGAGATTATGTAAATCTCAAAAGATCTACAAACGAAACATTTGTAAGAAATATCTAAACAACCTGAGGTAGTTAAGGATTAGTTAATGATTAGTACGTAAAGTTTGCAGCCTAAATTTGATTTTGAAAATGAAAATCAAAATTTCGGAACGGGTTGGCAAAAATACGAGGCAAACTTTGAAGGTCGCGGAAAACATTAAATGTCGGTGGATGTCAAACGAAGCGTGCGAGGATATTTTCACCTGACCTTTATTCGGCGTGTCCAGAGGCACATGGCATGTACGACGTGTATGGCGGTGATCGCTTGTTCAAAGTGGATATTTTTTTGCTTTTTCTCGTGTACCAATGGTAATCAACCAGCGGGCCCCAACTCTCCTTGCGACGAGAGCTAGGGCCCACTGAATGATGTGCGTGATTGCTTCGCGAATCTCAACAAGTAAAGCATGCAACAGTAAATAATTAAGCCCATACCATTAGAGCTTCCGGACAACTTTCGAGTAACGATGTTTCGTCTAACAAAAAAAAATGGTGAGGTTCTGTTCGACACACTACGAAAACATACTGCGTCATTAACGAACCCCACTTTTTGTCCAATGGAATGTTTCCCTAATATTGATTCCCAGTATGTTAAACCTCTATCAAGCCAAAAAAGTGAGATAACTTATCGGAATTTGGCCTTGTGCTACCATTCCGTACAGTGTAATTTATGTTTTTTACGAGCATCTCTATTGAGAATCTCTCGATATTCTCCAAACTTGTGGACATAAACATCGACCGTCCGATTTTTTTTTTTTTTTGCATTGGTCTTTCATCTAGCCAGTAGACACCCAACGTCCTCATACTCTCTGAAGGATAACGTGGCCGGCTACAGAATGTTTAAGATAGCGACAGGTGGATATTGTAGAAACGTGCTTGAAGAACTCAAGTGCAATTTGTACAATTCATATCGCACGCTCGAGAATCTTTGACGAAGGCTTGTACCATAGTTCAAAAGTAGGCGTTTTTATGGTAGGCCTTTGGTAGGCGCACTAAACTTGGCACTAAACTCGCGTAGAGTAGGCATATTGTATGGGTGTGCGTTGTGGGCACTCTTCGACGATCGTACGAATCTGACGTATGATCATGGTACAGCGCACGCCACCTGACGAATTTTTTTAGCGAACTGACACGACGTAGGATGACATTCCGCGGGAAAGAAAATCCGAAAAAAAAAAAAACGCGGACGGGCACGGTTATGTAAAAATTTGACTTATGCGACCTCTGCCACGCGCTAGTGTTGGGTATCGAGGACCATTTGCCGATATTTGATATATATATCGAATTTCAGGTACCCGATAATCGATATATCGCTTCGATATATCAAAAATAAAAATATCGCGATATATCGCCGATATATCGAGGCTTCTTACAAAAAAAATAAAATCTTGGTAGTTGCTATTGCTACTGCCAGTACTAGTGCTTTTGCAACTGGTAGCACTAGCTACTGCTTATGCCTGCACCTAGTACTAGCTGCAGCTGCTAGTACTACCTTATGCCAGTACTACTACTATTGCAGCTGCCAGTACTAGGTGTGTAGAAGGTAAGGGCATGGTGGGCAAAAGAGAGAGAAATCGGAGAAAGACATCAAAGATGAAATATAATGGAATCATGGCAAAGGAGAATGTGGAAGCAAAAGATGAAGACAAAAGAGAAAAAAAGAATACAAAAGGAGAAGCACAGGGGAGATAATGTCTTCTCATTATAATCGGTTAAAATTTGATGTACAAAATGAACAGAATAAGTACTAAGTCTAACTCTACATTTAGAGTGGACTGGTTACACGACGTCCACAAAAGAATCGAAGCCGCAAAGGACAAAAAGGTGTAACTAGTGACGGCCAATTACAAAGTCGGTGGATGGCCAAGTTAACCACAAAAGGAATATTTCGTACAAGGAATCTGAAACGAAAAGAATCAAAAAATCTACAATAAATAATGTAAAGGTACACTTGAACGTACACGTGAAAAGGTGCGACGGACGTAATCAAAGAAATTAACGTTCCACGTGGACGGGCAACCAAACAAAATTTATACCGTGAATGAACCACGGGAAAAAAAAAAGTAGATTACAGATCCAGCAAACCGGCCACAAACTAAAAACTGCCAAAGAAAGGAATACAGTTAAGGGTGACGTTCCATCAGGCGAAATCCGCGACCCTCCGTACAAAGTCGTACATCCTATATTGTGTTTATACAAAAAACTACATTACAGAGAATCTTGCCGATACTCTCCGAAGGTCTTGGAGGTAATAATGGCCGTCGGATGTTCATCTGCGAGGAGTTGGCTTCATTTTTTTCTGTAACTGTCAACCCACCTCGAGGAGGTGGCTCGAGGAGGTGGGTTGGCAGATACAGGAAAAAAAGAATCGTGAAACGCTGGACGATTAAGCTACGTGTCATGATGGAAAACCAACGAAAAATCTTAAAATTCGCACATGACACGCGAATTCCAAAATACAACCGAAAATATAAACGAAATTTCGTAACATTCCCTCGTCACGCTATTTTCGGTAACTTTTGTTCGTCACACTATTTCTCTCAAAGGACTTTCGTTATGTTCGAAAATAGAAACCCTAAAAAATGAGCTGAAAACAGACTGGCATCTGCAAAATGTGTAAAAATTTTGTCGTATGATTACTTCGTACGCGCGTACATGGTACGCAAGTCAAGATTTGAAGTAAAGATTGTCGGTGCTAAAAATCTGAAAGATATTCAATATCGGATCGTAGCTTGCGTGGCGCATTCAATTTAGAACACGTGTATTACAGACTCTACGTGATGGAAACATCGACTCAATCGACCCGGTCTGTTGAGTTTGCCGTACAATTACAGAAAAGTATGATGGAACTTCACCCTAAGGCAACATCCCAACATTGCATAAAATGTAAGGAAACACTATATGCGGTTCTCTAGTTAACTGCACCGCCAATCGCTATTGGCGTAGTGTCGGCTAATTCCTTTCCGGTTTTTTCTAAATTCGCAAGTAGCGTAGTTTATTATATATTTTTCATTCCTCTAATTAGGGCTATTTTCCAAGTACAGTAAAAAACGAAAGTACGTTGTCTCTTAACTAGAGTGGTGTACGGTCAGTGTCAAACCGTACATAAATGTACCTTTTTAAGTTAAAAAGTATAATAAATTAGTTTTAGTAACCGCGGACGCATGAGAACGTGCGTTCTAAAAAAGGAAAAAAAACTAGGTCGTAAAAAATCCCGTTCGCACATACTCGTCTGACAGCCGCGTTTCGACTGTGTGAATGTACGATTTGTGTACGATTTGTCAGATTGTGTACTAAGACCTATATTAGTGTAAGCATGTTTGCGATCGACATTTGTTTTTTCAAAGATCCAAATTACCATAATCAAACAACTAGAATGTATGATTTTTTCCAAAATTTTCAAATTCTTAAATAGCGTACACCACGGTAATTATTTTTATACGCTAAAAAGGCTTACACGCTAATAACAATTGGCGGTGTACCACGCGCAAATGGTGCAACACTGCAACGTCCAATTCGTAAAAGCCGTACATTTTCGTAAAAGATTTTACATTTCAGTAAAATCTCGTACATTTACCGTAAAATTTATGTTCAGTTTACCGGACAGAAAGTACTAAGAAGTGCAACTTATCTTTTCGTCAAAGTCCGTACATTTACCGTAAAATACCGTACATTTCCGTAAATTTCCCGTTCAGTTTACCAGACAGAAAGTACTCCGCGTTTTTTTGCGACTTTTTCAAAAGTCACGAACTATACATAAAATCGGAAAAAATGAAAAAATCGCACGATTTGAACAACTGCGGCTACGGCGGCCATATAGATGATTCGCCTAGTGTGGTTTTAACACTCCCCTCCTGACTTAATTACTCTATTGAGCACGCAAATGAAAAAGCCAAAAAGGTCCCTGTGTTTTATATCTGCTTCCATGTCGCCCTCTCTCTCTCCTTCCGACGACATCATGGCCGACCTTCAGCCTTCACTTCGCCGTACTTTCTTGTACGGACCGGAATGTCCTCTTCCCCTCCTCCGTGTGACCGTACTTGACGCTCCCTCCGGCCGGCCATTTACATGTGCCGTTATCCTGGTGCCACGTGGCAGTGAGCATGATTGGGTGTACCGATCTAAGGGCGGTCAATGGCAGCTCCTGTCCAGTTCTCACACGTGCCGGCTTATCATTTTGGCTTGCCACGTGGCACCTGGAAATCCTCCCAAGCAGACGAACCTATTTCAAAGGAGGCAGTACAGTCGATGGTGATTGGGCTTGCGCCACGTGGCAGTTTTGAGGGAGATTCTCGAGTGGTGCCTTTTCTGACTTTTGTGGATAATGTGAAAAGGAAGGTGGTGCTGGAGGAGGCGGTGTCGCCTTTCACCGGAAAAATGGTCGTGGAGGATGTGGAGATGGAGGATTGGGAGGGAGAGGAGGGAGACGTGGGAGGCCAGGAGGGGGATAAGGGAGGGAAGGGAGGAAGAAACAGAGGGCGAGATGAATGCAGAGAGAGTGAGGGAGAGGGAGAGGGAGAGGGAGAGGGAGGGGGAGGGGGAGAGGGAGAGGTAGAGGGAGAGGGAGAGGGAGAGGGAGAGCGAGAACAAGAGGATAGGGTTGACAAAACTCAAATTGTGAACCTCAGAAAAAAGAAAACTCTTTTTTGTCGTCGGCTTCGTTTTAAACGAATGCCGAATTTAATTCAGAGTGAAGTTCCTCTTGTGTTTGGGTCAATTGGGGATAAGAGAAATGGGATCGTTTATGAGACTGGAAACGGAAACGGAAACATGTACGGGTACAAAAATGTCGCAACAAATCCAATTTCATTGGTCGAGAAGTTGTTACAAGACCTAGAAGCGGAAACTAATGAAGAAAGAGACACTGAACGGATTAAGTTTTGTCATTCTATCGGAGATAATAAAGAAGAGAAAAGAAAACGGGAAGAATGCGAGAAAACAGCTTCTGAAATTCCTTCTTTTTCTTCGTCATCCGCTTTAGATTTAGGAAAACTGGGAGAGAAATTACCACACAATGATATCAATGTAAATAGAAACATCAACCGAATTTCAGACGAGAAACATGAACACGAAATTTCAATTATTCAACAGGAATGTTCTTCTGATAAAATTCCTGGTATTCATCCTGTTCCGATAAGAAAACGAAAAATGGAAACCACTGTTTTGTATTCTCATGGAGTTAGAGATTTTTTGGTAAAAAATGGGGATGACAAGTGCAACAAAAAGTTAAAAAAGGAGGACTCGTGTCCCGAAAATACAAATGTAAATTTAGTAGATCTTGAAAACCCTAATCGTTACCCCGATTATTCCCATTTACTTCACAAATATCTTCCGCCAATTATAGCTGGGCTGCCCCTGATTGGTCGGACGATTTCAGATGCACTAAAAGACGAGAAAAGATTTCGGGCGCTTGTGATTGGTGGCGGTGCTTGCACACTTCCCATTTTCTTGTATCACCATTTTCCCTTTTTTAATATTCAGGTGAGTTGGAAATTATGGGATAGAGGGTAGGTTCAAGAGGTTAAGGGAGGTACTACAAAGGAACAAAATGGGGTCTATACCCTCAAGGGATCTGATGGTTTTCTTTTCTGGTTCATGCGGTTTAACCTAATAAGTTCCTACGATGTTCAAGTATTGGCCTATTTTGGGGCCTTGTTTTTAGGTCATGTATGTTCATTCCGGTGTTCATTCCTAGCTGATAGGGGAATGTTTGTGTTTCTTTTTGTGTGGTTATTGCTTACTTTAACAACTACTGAATTTGTTTTGACTAAACTGATGTTTGTTTCAGTCATATGTTCAAATATAGTTTTCATGAAACTCATGCATAGATGTCAACTTTCAAAATCAATGACTTCAAGAATTAGAAAATCTTGGAAACCCTTAATGAAAACCCTAATTAGTTGAGGTATCTCTTTTCTGACCATTTGCATGCTTTCCTAGGATATGAATAACACTGATAGACGGGATTTATGCGAATGCGGTTAAATATAGAAAGAGTTTCCCATTTTTATCGGAGACCTGACAACTTTTTCTTTTTGTCTTCTTGTGTTTAGGTTGTGGAGTTGGACAAAGTCACCATTGAGTTAGCTAAGCGTCACTTTTCTCTCATTGAAGACGATCGACTAGTTGTCCATATTGACGAAGGAGTAGCATTCATGACTCGTTTGGTAAAAAAAGTTACCGAATGTGAGCTTGGGGATCGTGGTTTGATAAGGGCATGGAGAGAGATTGAAGACAATACCATACAAACGGTGGGAAAAAGGTACGAATCGTCAAGTTTAAGTGGAAAGAGTCGTTCTAGGAGCACATCATCGAGTTCTAGTGGAGAGAGTCATTCGAGGAGCACTTTATCAAGCGCAAGTGGAGACAGATATACTGGGAGCACATCATCAAGCGCCTCTTCATTAAGTTCATCGTCATCTTCTTCGTCGTCTTCTTTTGAAGATCAACGATTTGATTTGTCAAATTCTTCTGACATTTCGTTCCTGGCCCGACCAGAATTGAAAAAACAAAAAACCGAAAATTGTGCATGTTCTCCATCCCAAAAAAATATTATCGAGAAGCATTCGGAGGAAGCACAAAATGGTTCTGGTTTTGATAAAATGACATCATCACGATTGTTAGTACCTGCCACAGATAACAAGTGTACTGAAACGAACCAAGAAACATGTCCTTCTCCAAGTGCGCTTAGAGAAGTTGAAGATATGCCTTCCAACGGCAAAGACAATAGCCCATGTATAGAAAAGTTTGAGGACCCTCGAGTTCACTTTTTACTTATAGATGTTGACGAGGCAGATGGGCGAGCTAATTTAAGTGCACCTCCATTAGAGTTTACAACTCCGAGTTTTTTATTAGCAACTCGACTTGCTCTTCATCCAGATGGTCTTCTCGCTGTAAATGTTGTACCGTATTCGAAAGAGGAGTACGCCAAATTGGTATTTTCCTTGAAGTCTTTGTACGCGGAAGTATTTGAAATAAAAGTACATAATGACATAAATTTTGTGCTTTTCGCATTGCCCAAGCCTTCTACATTTGATTTCAGGAGTAGTAAAATTCCGATGCAAATCAACGAGTTTCGAGGCTTGTTCAGAAAAATACGTAAGTTATGACAATTTTTTCATTTATACCATCGAAAGAGTCTCTCGTTGGGTCTTACTGCTGGAATGGATGCAAATTTGAACATAGGCACTCTAGTTATGTTACTCGGATTTACAAAAATCCTGACTATATATTCACTAGAAAGGAGTTGACCACATTTTGTGTTCAGTTTTATGCCAATTAAATGGAGATTTAGGGTTTAGGGTTTGAGCTTAGGCTTTAAAAGTGTCTCAGGTATCGATATTAGCATTAGTGACACTATATCTGTGCCCTTAAATATTGCCTCTGAACCTGAAAGACTAATTGTTTTTCCCTTAATGCTCACTATCTACACGGTTCAGAATCAGCCGTATGATCCGAAACTGAATTAAAATTGATGATAAAAACCCTAAACTCCCGCATTAATAATTTATTTACTCTAATAACGACTTATGTTGTACCTAATCTGGTTCAAGGTGAGGGCTTCAAAAGTTCACAGTTAACAGAATTCCTATGCAGAAACATCTTCAGCCAGGCGACCTGTCAATATGAAAACTAACAAAGTTTCACATAATATCATGCAGACACGGTAGCGTTAGTGTATGGTGGGTTGTAATTGTGCATTAGAACCTTTTAGTCATATCCTGGCTGGAAGTTCACTAGTAAAGTGTAGCTGTAAAGAAAATTGAGAGAGAGAGAGGGAGGGAGGGAGGAGGGAGGCAAGGAAGGGGGATATGGGAGATGCAATGTGTGAGAGAGAGCTGCAGAGGGACTGAGGAAGAACAATATGGGAGAAGAGTGGGACTGGGCGTTGGAGTGTAGCCTTAACCTGGCATCAATTGCTGGCCTCAGAATCCAGTCATACAGTCTTCTACGCAATTTGTAAGTTTGTGAAGATGCGTCTATGAACCTGTACCGCCGCTTGTGACTGGCACGTGGCATGTAAACTTCCTCCGATGCATGGACTTCAAGTTTTTGGAAAGCTTGTTTCCTTTGAATTCCTGGGTCCACATAAGAGGGGAGGGAATTCTTCCCTACGGCTGACGGCCATTCTGAAAAACTGACAATACAATTCACTCTCTACCGTATGTAAATGGAACCGTTTAAGTACCGGATATCAAACAAGAATGCGGGAACATTTTGCTTTGAAACAGAAATGATAACCTAAATTTGGTTGAAGAATAATTTTGGCAGTAATTCTATGTCCCAGTCTCCACTTCATTGACTACTCAGTACAACCTGCACACACAACCAGTGTATGTTAAAACCTAACTGCTACACCGCGAATCGTTGGGTTCTTAAAATTTTGATTTTTTCCTCAAATAGGATACATGATTTTAATTTTTCCTTGACGTTAATTAAGGTACCGTACAAAATAAAGTAAAGCCCGAAAGTACTATAAAATATAAATAGTGTGGTGTACGGTCGATGTTAGATCGCACATAACTGTACCATTTCAAGTGAAAATTCACAAAAAATGAATTAAATTAGACGCGCACGCATAGGAACGTGTGCTAAAAAAGAAGGATTAGTTTGACACGTAAATTAGTATAGCATGTACTGATATTTTAAATTCGCGACAGGGTACGATTTCTAATATTTTGTACGGATACATATATTAATGTATATAATTGTACGGAGAATATTCCAGTTTTGCTGTTCCCAAATTAACATAAACGCCGAAATTAGAACACGCCTTTTTTTTGAAAAATTTCAAATTCTTAATTAGCATCAATTACGGTAAATTTTCTTCAACACTATTTAAACTTTGACACTAATAACGATTCGCGGTGTACTGAGTTGGAGAAAACAAAAATTAATCGTTAAGTTTTTTTCGTCAATCAAAACATCTCTTATTCGTGCACACTTGTCAGATTGTCAATCGGAGACTGCCAATAGGAAGCTGATTAGGAAAGTGAAAATCTTGCCTTCCAATATCAACCATCAAATTGGCAATCCGACAAGTGTGCACGAAGAAAAGATGTTTTGAGCGGCGAAAGAAGCTTCAACACTAGTAACAATTAGGGGCTTAGTAGAGAAGATGATGGATGCTATAACTTGTAGCCATAGCCTTTTCAAACTCATGACCACCAATAATACAGATAGTGAACATTCATACTTCTGACGCAAATTTCCTAAGTTTCGGCAAAAGGCAAGAGGAGATGAGATAACACTATTCAATAGGTGTAACAAATTGATGAATCTCGAGGTGATTTTTAGAATAGATAAGTGTCAAAATTGATGAAAGCATATAAACCAGAATTTATGAACCCGTTTCTAGCTTCAAATTTCAGGGAAAGATTTAATAAAAGGTCTAAGATGATCTCGAACTTTAACTATATATCACCTTCCTCCCCTGCATTACTGACATCTTTCGGGTTGTACTAGATAAACAAAATAAAGTTTCAAACGCTTCCTCATAAAAAATTACTAGAAAACAAATGTCTTCCTAATTTTCTGCAAACTTCGTTGAAATGACCAAAAATTCTCAAGCAAAATGCAACTGCTTCTTCATGTTCACATCCCCTATTATTCTTCAGTAGTTTCAACTTACCGTGGGCTCTTCCAATAAAAAACACACTAAATAGATCCTTGATTTTTGTGAAAGTAGGAAGGATGAAAAACGACTTGGTTTAATAGTGCTTAGTCACATGACAAACCGAGCTTTTCATCATCTAACTATTCCTAAAATGAATTCCTACAAGTGCCTGAGCCTCATATCTTTCAATCTCAGGCTGTCCGATGCGATAAAAAGGAAACAGAACCCATGTATTAACAAACACCTTCCCTTTGCATGTTACTTCCAGCTTTCAAAAAACACTTGAATTCATCCACACTGCATTCAAAATTTCAAGCTAAATTCAAAAAGAGATCCTAAATTATGATGCAAGTTGACCTGAGCCTCCACACGAATCACATGGAGTCGACCCTTTGCCGTCGCAGTACAAACATTTCGCATCTTCTCCAGCCCAATCCAAAAACTGTAATCACGCCACCCAAACAAACAAACAGAACAAAGAGGAAGTTTCAAACTATTAGAGAACGATTATTATCCTTGACAGATACGATACTCCCATTTTGACCTTGTGAGCCAGAGTCTACTGTTCACACAATGCTTTTACATAGATGGATATACTGTACCATCGCAGGAAATTAGGTTTTCCGAAGTTTTCAGTCTACTAATACGGTCAAATATTTTTTTGCCCTCTGACGACAATATAGCGATATTGATACTAATTTTCTTTTTCTTAACTCTAATTCATTTATCGGTTCAGAATTGTCCAACTCATTCGCACTGGAAATAAAACTATTTACGCTAAAACAGTCCTCCCACTAATTATTTGTTAACACTAATAGCAATTCGCGGTGTATTGCTGTCCAAACTAAATTATATGCAGGCGTCAAAATACGAACACAAACACAACCTAGAACAAAGAATGGTGTACACACTCCCAAAAACAGTTGTGGTGACTAACTGGAAAAATTATCCAAAGAGGCATGCTCGTCCCTCATGCATATAACATGTACTGAACGCACAATGACAACAATAACACACAAAATCAGCAAGACTACACAGAACACCAAAAAACAATGTAGAAGCAAAAAAATAGCGGAGAAGACCTACCTGCTCTTCCACATTAAGGTCGCCTGTTCCCTCACACTCTGCATGCCCCAAAACACCCAAATTAACGCACTTTTTTGACCCATTTAGCTTTCAGAAACAACCCTCAAAAAAATGTTTCTGTCAACGCATTTCTCTTCTTTATCTAGACTCGATAGAGACACATCAGACACCACATGTTAAGAGAGAATTAGCCTCTTACCCAGACACACAACAGAGCCCTCCCCTCTACAGCCATGGCAGGCCTTCTTCCGCAATGCTGCGTTAGCTTCCACAGAAGCAACAGTGGCTCCCTTGGCAGGCATTCTATCGGGCTCTTCCCATCGATTCTCTCCCAACAGATAAACTCTCTTCCTTCCACTATACCCTTCCTCTAAGTCTGTACGGGCATAACGTTCAATTTCTCTCTTCTCCCGAGTGGCAGCTGGAGCCCAGTTACCAGAAGGCGAAGTTGCTGAAACCTGCAAGACGCAATGATGAAATCGTCAAAAATGTTTCTGAAAAACTCGAATTACCCAACTGCATTTATTCCTGTGACTTTGCACAATTTAGCTTTGAAAATTACTTACCTAAGGGACTTGATTGATCCATTCCCAGAAGGGGCACGTCTCACAGGTAAATTAGGACTGCCTTGAGCTTTTCCTGTAGCGCAATTTAGTGAAATGGGAATAACATTCTTGACTTTGCCGGGCTTCAAGGAAGAAAATCACCTAGAGATTAGTTGTTGTCGACACTGGCAATAAGCTTAGGTGCATCGTGTATCAATGGCATAAGTCACTGTGATAGTGTATTGAAGAAGTGTATCAATAAGAAGTGGGACCACACCAAAACAAGTCCAGTAGCATCATGACATATTAGTTACTCTAATTGTTGTAATGGGTATTAGTTGCTGTAGTTGTCGTGATTCTTGGACTGGTTGCTCGAGTACTCGAGTAGATGTCAGTTGTTGCTTTAGTAGTCGCAGTAGCTACCCTAGTACTTGTAGCAGTTCATTGGTTGCTCCAGTATCTGTAGCAGTTGAAACATTTTAATTGTCTAGTTGTAAATACAGTATTTGCAAGAAGTTGCTTTAGTGATTTGTATTAGTTATTGTTACCTGAGGTACTGTCCGTTGTGGTACCGAAGAAACCTCCTTCTCTCCATACAGGACGGCCAGAAGCTCCGGTGACATAACTCCATTCTCCCGGACGTTTATGGTCGCCTAATGAGATAGAGAAGAAGATGAAAATTGTTAAGGAAATGGCATCACCACAACCAATCAAAAGCTCGAAAATCCATACTGAATCATAGTGGATGATGAATGAGAGCTGAAGAGGAGTCATTAAAACTAACCACTAAAAGCCTAGAAAAAAGCTAGCTTCACAACTCCAAGACAGATTATTGCTATAAGAACTCACAGAAACGCGTAAATACAGGCCTCTGATGCCGTTTTAAGTGTGCGATTGCATGTTCTATCAACTGTCAACAACTGTCTCTCAACTGTCTCGACTTCTAAGAATTGAAGCAAAAAAATCAGCTGAAAAAGTTCCAATGCAATACATTCAAGACGCGGAAAAAAAAAAAGCTGCAAGTGTACAGGTGTTTAAGAACTCCCAATGAAAAATAGAAACTATGACTATCTTTACTTAAATACCCCAACATCTCGGGATTGAGCTAACATGAATCTACAAGAACACGAAACACATAACAAATGTATCAGATGATAATAAACAAGGAAAATGGGGCATCGAGTAATACTTGTCAGGTAAAGCTCAAAAAAATATATATCAGCACCTTGCGATAGCTCCACCAAAAGAGACTTTTATACAGAAAAAAAAAAGGGAAAAAATTACGTTCAGAAGCTAATGCCTAACAGTTTCTATAGGCAAAAAGGGGAATCGGCAGTAAATGATCTCTGACAGTTCATGGCCTGCCCTTCTATGTAACTGCAGTTTTGCAATGCCTTTTTCAGTTCTGCAATTGTTTCGATCAATCCCTTCTGCTGTAAAACAGGTGATTTAATCTTGTCTTTATCCTAAGACTGCGGTAGACAAGCTTTCAAATAGCCAGGCAATCTTGGGCAAGATTCTAGCTAGGATTTTTTGCTTCCATATTTGAAACAGCTCGCGAAACTGCATGAAAGCACGACCTTTATCTGACCAATTTACTTTCTGAACCTTCATGTGATTTGTTCTCAAATTCTGCGCTGCTACTACTGTGTAAATATAATTTGTCCTTGCCGGACTATCACCCTAGAAAAGTCAGACAGTTCCATTGTTGAACAGGATGCGTGAGGAAAGGCACAAACCTGCCAAGTTTTCACGGCACTCTCGGTATCTTCTGAGAAAAAATTATTCTCCAGATCGTCTTCCCCAGGATAAAAGCCTAATGATGCCAGCACAAGCTGCCAAACAAGCCAAGACAAAAAGGGGGTTCAACATAACCGTCCCGTACTTGTCTGAATTTCAAATTAAAATTGCCTAACAGACATAATAGCAAAAACAGTTTCCCTTATGTTACAAAAGCAATAACCAAAAAAATCGCATGAACACTAAAAAAGCCAGGTCTTTCTGTTATGATAGTCAAAAGAATCAAAAGCATTCTTGATACAAAATCTTCTACTTTCCTTGCAAAATTCAGCACTATTTCCAGAAAATTACAAAACATTTAAGGAACTAATATATCCCTGAGTACTTTTGCGTCCACGAACGAGAATCTAATAATTCCAATCTCAAAGCTTAAAGGCCCTTTCATCCTCTTCATTTTTCTTTATTGCTAATTTTGAGTTTTGTCCAGGTGTCATTTCAAAAGTAAATTGAGAAAAAAAGCTTCAAAGATGAAAGCAAAAGTTTGACCTAAATTAATGCTAAGAAGTAGCTCAGACTGTGAACTTGAATAGATAAACTTTCAAGATGAAATCAACTTTAAAAGGGAAAAACTAAAAGGATATATTTAAAAAGAAATATGAATAGAGGTAAATATTATGATCAAAACTATATATATAAACATGAACTTAAACAATGACTTCAATGAAAAAAAATGAAGAATAAGAAAAGCTTGAAGGCCAATTTTATACTAACTGTGATAATTCACTGGGTAAGAACCGCAAAATTATATTAAAAAAAGGATTGTATCGCCTACATTCCACAAGTTGTACTCCTTTTCAGCCACTCCTTACCTGCATCTCTTTCACGTCATCTCCCTCCACTCCCACACCAAGCGATCTTCGCACATTTTTCACTGTTTCCTCTTTTTGGGCTGCTACAGGAGTCTCAGCTACAGGTGTTGGGACCTTAACTTCTACTGTCCGTGATGCAACAGCTGCAATAATGTCAGCAGCAGGCACTTTCTCAAGAATCTCTTTTGCTGTCATGGTCTTGCTGATACTACTGCTACTACTGCTCGCTGATCCGCCGACCTTTCCATTTGAATCAGAAGAAGATGCTTTCAAACTGGGACTCTCAGATTCTGAGGTGGAAAGCGAATTGCTTGGCGATTCGATTGCTCCAACTGGAGGATGAGCTGGCAAGCGGCGATGCACAACCTCTGCCTCTAATGCAGCTGCTGTCTGAATCACCTGGAAGTTTCCTTCAATCCAGGAGGCTTTTAATCTTTCCATAAGATCAGGATGTGTGTTTGCAATATCCGCAAGCACCGACTTTAGAGTCTGGATTTCATTTTGCAAAGAAATACGTTCAGCTTGCCAGCGTTGCTGCTCGCGGTGCCACCTCTCCTCTTCTCGAATCCATCGCTGCTCTTCTCGAACCCACCTGGCTTCCTCTCGTTGGTATATCTCATCAGAATCCAAGGCTGCAAAGCAGCCTTGAAATGATGCGGATCGTAAAACACGAGGCGAAAGGGAAATCCGGAGACAGGGGGTTGAAACGAGTGGAGGGAAGAGGAGCTATGGACATTGGGAGGGTGGAGCAGAAGGATGGACGCTTGAAGAGCCATGGCTCGTGCAAGAACTTTCACGGGATTTGGTTTTCGAGTGTGAACCTTAGGGTCAAGTTCCTTAGTCGTTTCTGTAAACGTACGGCCAACTCTACGGACCGGGTTAATCGAGTCGATGTTCCATCACGAAGAATATGTAATCCACGTGTTAAACATTGAGTGTAACCACGTGGGTTTTGACCTGATATTTAAAGTCTTTTAAAAATTTTCACACCGACAAATTTCACTTCAAATCTTCAATTACGAACCATGTACCTGCGTACCAAGTCATAATACGACAGAACTTTTGTACTTTCTGCAATCGCCAGTCTTTTACGCCAGCTCATTTCTGTATTCCAACATGACGAAAATCCTTTGCTGGAAATAGTGTGACGAAAGAAATTGTGCGACGAGGACCGATTCGAAATTTCTTTTCTATTTTCAGTCGCATTTTGAAAACTACATACCATGAACAAATTTCGTCATTTTTCGTTGGCTTTCCATCATGACACGTAGCTTATTCATTTATCGTGTCCCAATTAATTTTTTTCTGTATCTGCCAACCCACCTCCTATAGGTACGTTGGCAGCTACACCGCGAATCGTAATTAGAGAAATGAAAAAATTAGAGTACAAAAACCAAAAAAAACAATTAGAGTAATGAACGCTAATTTATGTGATAGAGCTTTTTCAAATATGAAATTTACTCTAATTTATTTAAGCATTCTATATTAGGTTATGTCGGCGATAATTTTTTGCGTGATAATTATGGACACTAAATTACGTAAACGTACAAAATGTGTCAGTCCGTAACTCCGTATAGTACTGACGTCATTATGTCGCTAGTACTATTTGTCGCATAGAATGTCAGTTAGTGTTCACACTGACGACGATGCTGTCGACGGACGAGAGTTATGCGAACGGATTTTTTTCGATGTGATTGATTTTTTTGTTTAGTGCGATTTCACGTGCGAGCGCGATTCTATAAAATCATTATTTGCTTTTTTTACTTATAAAAGTACAATTTTGCACGGTCAGACGTCATCCGTACTCCACACTATTTAAAAACAACCTATATTAGAATTTTTTTACGCTAATTAAACCTCACCTAAATTAGAATAATGAAAAAATTAGAGTTGATTACTCTATTTGATGTGATAGACTCGAAATTTGGAGCGACCGAATTAGAGTAATCTACTCTAATTAAGATTCGCGGTGTACAGAAAAAAATGAAGCGAACTCCTCGCGGATGAACATCCGACGGTCAGTATTGCCTCCAAGACCTTCGGAGAGTATTGGCAAGATTCTTTGTAATGTTGCTTCACGTATAAAAACAAAATAAGAGGTACGGTTTAGTACGGATAGTCGCAGATTTCTGTAAACTACCCCACTTTTCAACTTATGGAACTTGACCCTTAGAGAGTTTGAATTGTGCTACAGTACACCGTCTTTCGTTATTAGAGTAAAGGAATAAATAGAGTAAAAAAACAATAAGTGCTATTAACAATAAGCGAGATTTTTTTTTTTTGAAAAAAATTATAATCCCTAATTGTAATTTGGGTTGTCCTGAATAATAAATACCAGCCCTTTCGATGTCTACATTAGCATGTGTTACCGTACAAAATCTGACAATTCGTACGCCACAGGCTAACTTGTTCGATGTTCACACGGTCGACGGACGAACATATGAGAACGTGATTTTTTTTCGACGAGTTTGTGTCCATTTCTTCTAGTGCACATTCACATGTGTGCGCAATACTGTTAAGTGTCTTTTTATGCCATTGTAATGCAAAAAGTACCATTTCATACGGAGATACCCTGACCGTACGCCACACTATCTCCATTGCAATGTACTTCCATTATTAACGCTAATTGAAAAAAAACTCTAATTAAAAAAATGGAAAAAATAGAATTATGGATTGTATTTCAGGTTTTTATTTTTGAAAAAAGGGCACCGAATTGGCGTTATATACTCTAATAGTGATTGAGGGTGTACTGTTGCCTCACTAGACCTCTCGAAGTTGCGAAGTATCCATGTGAGATATATCGGTCAGTGTTGAGTGTTCCCACATGAAAAAGGATCGATATCCGTTTAGATGCTACACCGTGAATCGCTATTAGCGTAATGAAATAGATAGCGTAATGAAACAATTAGCGTACTTTACGGTAAATTGTGTTTTTTCGGGTACACCATGATACTAATTTATCATGTACTCTAATTTGTAAACTGCTTTGTAAAAATTTTCAGCACATAATATGTCCACACTAAAAAACAAATTTGTACGAAACTGTTCAAATCGTACGCCGTCGCGTTTTTTTGACATCTGCGTATGCCGGAAAATATTTACGCAATTATATATTATTATATTTTCTGTACTTTTAAATATAAAAATGTACGGTGTAGTACAGATATAACAGTCCGTACACCACACTATTTAAAAGGGAACTAAATTACAGTTATGAACCGCATTGAGCGGGGTACCTCAAATAACGTGCAAAAACATTTAGCGTACTTTATTCTATTTGAGAATTTGCCCCAAAAAAAGGGGTACCCCAATTAGCGTCATGTACGCTAATAGCGATTCGCGGTGTACAGCATACTACACCGCGCATCGTTATTAGTGTCAAAGTTTAAATAGTGTGTAATTAAATATACCGTCATTGACGCTAATTAAGAATTTGAAAAAAAAAAAAAAAAAGGTTTATTCTAATTTCAGTGTTAACGCTAATTTGGAACAGCAAAAATGGAAAATTTTCTGTACGATTATATACATTATTATATGTATCCGTACAAAATATAAAAAATCGTACACCGTAGTGAAATTTAAACATCCGTACATGTCAGACTAATTTACGTGTCAGACCAATCCCGTTTTTTTAGCGCACGCTCCTATGCGAACGCGTCCTATTTAATTCATTTTTTGTAAAATTTTCACTTAAAAAGGTACATTTATGTACTACCTGACGTCGACCGTACACCACGCTATTTAGATCTTATTGAACTTTAGTTCTTTACGCTATTTTGTACGGTACCTCAATTAACGTCAAGGAAAAATTAAAGTCATGTATCCTATTTGAGGAAAAAAATCAAAATTTTCAGAACCCAAATTAGTGACTTTGACACTAATAACGATGCGCGGTGTACTGTACTGTACTGCACTGTACTCACAATATGGGTGAACCAATAAACAATAGACTATAACTTTGTTTCTATTGGTTCATGCTTTACGGTACGGTAAACGTACGTCTGAAGTAGTCTAAAACGTACGGGAGAGTGCAATGCAGAAAAAGGAAGAAAAAAGACTGCAAACTTTTGCTTTTACAGAAGACGGCAATGATGTAATCCCAATCCTATAATGCATCGAAAGGCAGAACAGTGCATATTGAACAGTCTTTATTCTCGTAAGGAGAATATGGCGGTTAGCATCAAGTTTCCTTTGTGCGTACTGCCGTCTGCTAACATAACAAGCTTGCAGTCGATCAAAAACTGAACCTGAAGGATGAGGAATCCGGGAAGGCATGTTCATCGCCAATTGAAGGTAACCCAGTAATAAAACCCTTAATGAAAAAAAAGGTTTGATCCGACATCTTTTTCAACCTCTTTATTAGCTACAGAACTTGACACTTAAAGCTGAAGATGTAGTGATTTTTTTTCGACAATGAGCCCAATTTCCACTTTGTAAACCCAGATTCATCAACACCTCATCTTCCTATGATTTGAGTCATCTTCCTATGACAAAGCATGCACATGTCCTCTCTACGCTCATTTGTGCCTTTCTTTGGGGAGAAAATGGCTCCGTTTATCAGATATTCACTTTTTTTTTTTTTGGTATAACAAAAGAATATTCATATAAGAATAGCCACGCCATATCAAAAATCCATTAGTTAAACATGAATTTTAGAAACAACATTCTGTCTATTGAACGTTAACCTCCACTAATCCTAAACATATCCAAATATCTCTGTCAAAAAGAACAAATGAAATAATAGACGACCCTTCCTAATGTATGGGAAATTATAAGACTACTATTAGCAAAGCTTGGAGACTGCAACTCTAACGAAGCTCTAGGTGATCTAAGACACTATGCATTCTAAAATGAATACAACGCCTATAAAAAAGAAAAAATAGTTGAGTATAAAGCAGATTAAATAAATGAATATAAAGCCTTTTCTTCTTTAATCCATCATAAGTTAAAGAATCAACTTCTTATGGTACAGTGCTAAGCCCATGAGCTACGTCGTGCATCGTTATTAGTGTAGCGATACACAGTGTAGCTCCTTTGCGTCCGCTTACCTGCAAAGTAGCTCCAGCAACAGCCATGTGTGAACAGCCTCATTTCGTCTGCAGAAGGCGCATGCCTTGTGCTGCAAACCGTGTTCACACATGGCAGTTGACACAGATTGAGAATTCAAAACTATTCCTATGAGTCAAATAAAGCGACATCGCCAGCTCCAAGAAGCTTTATGATAAGGAGAAAACTAGAACCGAAAACTTGCGGCTTTATTCGGTTGGATGAAAATGCAGCTGGCAATTCATTTGTCGCTGGAGGATTTACACTTGTGGGGTTCCTCCCGTACAGTTGATTCTGCAAAATCAATCACAGACAGCTAAAGAGTGTTACTTGGTGATGTAATGTTGATAAAGGTCAGTTGAGCTTGCATCTCTGTTCTCTGTATGAAACACTGTGTACACCCACCTTAAACCACCTTGCCAGAATTGAATTCAACCAAATTGTGATTGCTGCTTGAAAGTGTATTAGTGTGAGAACTAGTTACACGACTACTCAATTTAATAGGGCTTCTTTTTGTTTTTGTAAAGACTCCTGGCTACCACCTAAGCACTTATATGGCATGCTGACATAAACAGATCATGTGAGAATAACTTGTAAACAATTAAATAAGAACCGGCGTGCAGTTTGTGGCAGGACATACTTCTGGTTCCCGACGATCTGCATGTCAAACAACACTCGTTTTGCGCCTTCTGTTGTAGACATGGACCTCCGCAGCCACAGTATTATTCCCGTCCACTAGGCCGTAAGTGCTCTCAGGGTCAGGCATGGGAATCGTGAAGTTTTGCCATACCATCCATGCATACTTTTTGACCACAGCCTGTCAAAAGCCACACCAAAATCCGCATAGAATGTTCAAAATCTTGGTGATAGAAGGCAACGGGTGGAGAAATTGCATTAAGACAGGTAAATTTAACCATAGGGATGAGGTAGTGGTACATGAGATGGTGGAAAGTCAAGTCAATCCGAAAAATGTTAGGTGTTTGTTATAATCCTCTTGAATGAGTGCTAAATAGTTCAAAAAATTCGATGCAGAAGCTATGGAGTTTGACATACGAGAGTGCTTGTGTTGACTGCTCCAGTCTGCATATTGGAGTGTAGAAGCTCTTTGCCGTTGAGGTAAAGAACTATGCAGTCCTCAACAAAGAGTTGAACAAACAGTGATGAAAAACATCTCGTATCTTTCAAAGGGAAGGTTTTACGGAAATAATATGTGATCAGCGCTTGTGATGGTTTGGGCAAGAATGTATTTAGTCCCAAATTGACTGCAACCATAGTAAACACAGTAAACATAATGTTAGAAGACCAGCTGCTGAACAAAATCCAAGACTCAAGAAAGAGCATTGTGCTGCTCATCGGTGGACCAGGACCTTACAGAAGGAAAGGAATTTAAACACCCAGGCTTCTAGCATCCAATTCTCTGCTCTGATCAGTTTCACATGAGAACTACTGTCCAAGATCAGTTGCTGTTTTAATGCAGAACAACATGCACCTATAGCCTTTGATGTATGTGACATGCCAAATGACAAAACAAGTGATATATAGTGCACGCTTTTGTGCTTCACTTTAAAAAGCCGTGGCGATTTGCAGGTAGACTTTGCTTACCATTGTTCAAACCAAAAACTGCTACCCCGCTTTTGTTAAAGGTAGAGGTGTTAGGGTTCAGTTCATAAAATGCAGGGCGACGTTTCGCTCCAGATGCGTCCCATAGCCAGTCATTTTGGAGGTTACTGAGAATATTGCACGGCCTGTATCACATCAAAAAACCGTCAAAAGTGTTAAAGAACACGACCAGATTGTAAGGAGCCTCAAATTGCATCTCATGAATACTGCTCAAGTCTGTTCTCATATTTGAACCTTTTTCAGGCGTATGATTTCAGGCCTTGGCATTGCTTTGCTAGCAGCTGAAACAAATTAGGTCTAGAAATGAATTTCTGGCACGATATCTCCAAAAACGAAAATGGCTCAACCAGACTCATGGGCGCAGATTGAGATGTCACAGCCTGCGTAAGCAAATGCTTGTGAGCTTAGTGAGTGCTCATGCAGCTCTGAGAGCCGACTAGTGCCTGAATGGTGAAGGTATTGATGAAGTACGCTGGCAATTCGAGATCCAGAAAGGATACTCCGCCAACATAAGTGTAAACTTATTGTGCTACTGCGGTTGTTGAAGGTTTCATGTTCACGCCGTTGCAAGTTCTGTTCAAGCTCAGCAGGAAACTTTGTGAGATTTTAAATCATCTAACCATGTATAAACATTGAAATTTGATGTAACTCTCTTGTACATTGTTGCATGGAAATAATTGAGACGTTAGATGAAGATGAGAGATGAGAGATGAGAGACTATAACGATGTTGAAGATGAGAAGATGATGAATATTAGATGTGTTTGGTTCCTGCAGTCCTACCTGGACTGAGTATGTGAGGGACATGGTAGACCAGAGATCAAGGTAGAAGTTTACCTTGACATAACCCGACTTAAAGTTTTGTTTATAAACCACGGATACGTGGCGATTGACGTCTGCTGGAATTGGAGCCTGATGGAGGCTTTGCATGAGGCCTTCTCGTCATGGTAAACCATCTTTATTTTGGTTGGATAGAAGGAGGAGTTGCCATTCGGGGGCACCACAACGATATCATATGTTTCCCCAGCTAGGAGGATGAGAAAGTACACACGTGTAGGAAATGAGGCCGTACTGGCGGGATCGTTGAGGTTGCCGTCAATCACAACAGCTTTGCCATCACTGACACGTGTGATTTTTAAAGCACTGAAGGAAGCCAAGACAGATGAGTACAAGTATTAGGTCGTTTTCTAACATTTGAGTGGTTGATTATGCCAAAAACAGGAAATGATTTTTTTTCCACAACATTTTATTCGATCGCAACTGGTCATGCTTAGGGTTTTTTGTAGATTGTGAATGTTCACCGCGAGAATTACATCATCGACATCAAACTCTTTTGGAAATGGACCCACCTGAAATCACCCCGTTGATTGGTGGATTTTTTTTCTCTTTTCAAATCCTAGTTCAGGGTATTCCATCCTAATGCTATGGTAGCAAGCTCCATAACAGCCATAGGCATTCATATATTGAAAAAAGGTATAGTTTGAGGAGGCTATAAGGCATGGGTTGTTAGCCACAATAGCTCCCGGTTTGCCAATAATACTCCCGTCCAGGTCTTTCATTACTATGTATTGTGAGACTTCCCCAGTGTTTGTGGTCAGGTTCATTTGCTGCGCATTCCAAAGCAATTACAAAAAGGTTTATAAGTGCGATGACCGAAGATTGGACCAAATGAAAATGCCCTGCACTTTACCAAATAAACTTCTTACAAAGTGGTGTATTTAGCAAAGTAATTCGTAATTATTTGGACCTGGTTAGGTCAAGGATGAGAATACTTGCTAGAAAGGTAGTTCACCTCATATTTGGCCATTCGCGGAAAAAAGTATGTTGGAAGGCTATGAGTAAAAAATTGAAGACCTTAAAATAAAAAAGAAATAATAACCACAGCCACAATATCAGGATTCAAGAGAGTTGCAAAATTTCACAGTTAGCACAAGCCATGAATATTATTAAATGCATGAAACACAAGCATAATAAGGAAAAAGACAAAGGAACATTATTTTGCCGAATGTGTAATAGCCGTCTCATCAACCATGTTTGAGAAGAAAACAATTGAAAGGAAACAATTGAAAGGAAACAGTGTTACAGTTTTAAATTCAAAACGAGAGTTTCTAGTTCCAACGGGAGCGTGGACTGTGTATGGGGCGAAGAACTGACCTTCAAGCTAAGTTGCGGGTTAAATGACGAACCAAGAATTGCTGTTCGGACGGGCACTATGGCTGCTAGTTTTGCAGGTTTGGAGCAAGAGTTGTTGAAGTTGGCAAACCTACAATTACCAGAAAAAGAGCAACAATCCATTAATTTTGTTCAAATTTTTTAGGTAAGAGCAGAGCTTAAGACTACTGTAGCTTGTTTCAGAATTTGAAAGAGCGATGTGCGTCACAAACCTTGTGTATGAAACTCGATAGGGAACATAGTTCAAAAGTAGGCGTTTTTATTGTAGGCCTTTGGTAGGTGCACAAAACTTGGCACTAAACTCGCGTAGAGTAGGCATACTGTATGGGTGTGTGCTGTGAACACTCTTGTACGGACGTAAAAATCTGACGTATGACCATAGTTTAGCGCACGCCGACGTACGAATTTTTTTGGCTATCTAAAACACGCGGACGTTCAAATTTGCAAACGCTAATATGATAGATAGTCCTTTCGTAAGTTGTGTTATGGGCTTTTCATGTGATCTTCTTAGATCGCTACTTTGATCAGCGACCGTCTGATCGTCTGAATTTGACGGTTTAAAAAAGTTTTACCTCAAAACTCATTGAATTTTTTTTTTTTGTCCGATTTTTTTAAAAAATTTAGACATGACGTTTAATTCTCTATTGATCGATGTGCAGCTCAACCCTGTAACTATTTTTTTTCATTTTTCGACCAATACAATATGGGTTTTAAGGGCATATTGTATGTTTTGCATACAATAGGCATATTGTATGGGCTACTTTCACCTACTTTTGAACTATGATTGGGAAACGTGTGTCTAGTAATTCTTCTTTCATGGCTAATTTGTAGTGTTGTGTATCGGTAAAAAACTTATTGCGATAACACCGATATCGATAGTTATCGGTTATCGAACGGTCAAAGGTCCCGATATATTGGTCCGAGACCAACAAATTCCATATCGACGATAACTTTAAAAACATATATTACACATTTTATTGTACCTTATTATATAATGTTTTATACTATTTACATTATGTAGTGTGGCATGCCACGTATACGAATCTGTTCCGTAATTATATACCTAAAAATTATTATGGAAAACGCAGCAAAGAAAACGTTTGCCGGTTAATTGCACAGTAATTTTACGACAACGTACGAAATTGTACCAACAAACTGGTGAACATGTAACGGAAAAGGACGATGCACACAAAGTACAACAGACGCAAAATAACATTCTGCGCGCGGTCAGAATCGAATGGACGACTTGGAATGAGAGAATACGAGTGGATGGCCAGCGTGAGCGCCGACATCCCGCAATGGCTCTTTTGGCGGCTTATGCCAAAAAAGCAAACAGATTAACACGTGGCAGGTTTCCAGTGGATCCTAAGCATAAATGAACAAAGTTATGGCGTCGAAAATGAAAGGCACATCGTTTTCTTGGATACATTCCAAAACCGTACATATCAGTGAACTGGCCGTACATTTATATATACAGTCCGTACATATATCGTCGATAGTTATCAATATCTGTGTTATCGCCAATAATTACCGTTAAATATGGCTATTTATCGGCGATAACACCGATAACGATATATCGTACCAATATATCGATTATCGGGTACTCCGAAAAAGATCCATATCGGTTATCGGTAAATGCTTACCGATACACAACACTACAAATTAGTAACTTGTAGTGTCTTGTATCGGTCAAAAATTTTGCGATAACATCGATACCGATAGTTATCGGTTATCGAACGGTCAGAGGTCCTGATATATTGGTACGAGACCAACAAAATCCATATCGGCGATAATAAAATAGTATGCATACAATAGTACTTTATAACATACTGTATTTTATTATTTACTTTTTATAGCGTGGCATGCCACGTATACGAATCTGTTTCGTCTCTGTTTAACTGCGATTTATAATGAATAGCGCAGCACATAAAAGTTGGCCGGTTAAATGAACAAGAATTTCACGGCAACTTACGGAATTGTATTGACAAACTGGTAAACATGGAACGGTAAAAGTACAACGGACGCAAAATAACATTCTGCGCGCCGCTAGAATCGAACGGCCAACCTGGAATGAGAAAATATGAGCGGACAGCCACCGTGAGTGCCAGCATCCCGGAATGGCTCTTTGGGCAGCTTATGCCAAAATGCCAACAGATTGACACGTGGCAGGTCCCCGATGGATCCTAAGGAAGAAAAAGACAAAGCCATCGCGTCGGATGTTAAAGGTACATCGTTTTTACTGGATCCGTACCAAAACCGTACAGATTTCATGGCGGCTACTGTACTTTTTGTTTACTTTTTGTGCGATCTGATTGGTACACCTCAATAGATAGGGGTTGTTAGAAGGGCGCGTCCGGGGAATAAAACGTACAATTGAGTGTACTAGCCGTATGGTTATCGCCGATAAAATCGATAAATATCGGGTATTTATCGGGGATAGTATCGATAGCGATATATTGTACCAATATATTGATTATCGGGTACTCGATAAAATGTCCATATCGGTTATCGACAAAACCTTACCTATACACAACACTACTAATTTGGACACCATAGTATGGGTCTGTCATAAATCTGGAGTGTGTACGTCCTGAAACATTGGCCGGTAAGGGCATTGTGCAGTACCGTATCAGGATTAAACAATGTTACAAGCTAATCAACAAAGGACCTCAAAGAAGTCATTTACAAAACAAGTAATGTTCAAAATAAGCAAATAGAGAATATGTACTCTTGTGCATCTGGATGGGCATGCAATTTGAGTACCACCTTCTGGGATCAAGCGTCTGAGAACCATTGGGATTTCCATAAATAGTGGTGAGACCAACAAATTTAGAGCGTGTCACGTGAATAGCTTGAATTTCAAGAATAAGTATTCTTACTCCATTGTCGGTGAATGTTCTAGTGACGGTAAAAAAATGGCTAAGATGCAGAAACATTATGCAAAACCGATCAATGGAGCAAAAGTAAGTCCACCAAAGTTTTGTTTTTTGTAAAGGAAAAAACCAGCAGCAATAGCTTCTTGAACTACATTGATACATAAACTTATGAAGGCTCACTATCTTACCCTCGGGTAGAGTGTTAGTATATGAGAAGGTCCACAGATACGCTACCGATTGATTGGAAAATCAACTCCACAGAAAAATGTCACTAGCTTGTTGAATTGCATTGATACATAAACTTATAAAGGCTCACTATCTTACCCTCGGGTAGAGTGTTTGTGTATGAGAAGGTCCTCAAATACGTTACCGGTTGACTGGAAAATCAACTCCACAAAAGAATGTTAGTAGCTTGTCAGAGAAGCAGCAATTCCATGGGACAATATAGTTGCAACGGTCGAACAAAAGGTTCAATTTTTCTAATATTTTGAGAAACTCACCCCATTGGTCCCTTGAAGTGGTTTAAATCCACTAGGATATGTCTTCATGCCCACACTATGACAGGAATGGGCAACATTGCCTTTAAATTTCTTGACAATTGTATTAGCAAGAGAAATATTTTTCAAGGCAGGCATGCTGAGAGACATCCCCCGTACGGTCTTCCCCTTGTCCCACCAAAACCTGAAAATGTTGATGCCAAACATAGAAAATCAGTGAGATTAAACACTAATTTACTAGCCCATGTCCAATCTTCGGCAAACGTTTCTACCACGTTAAAGAATTGGAGGGAAGAATAAACTATTGCAAAATGCAATGCTTTCAGGCCACATGGACTTTTTGACCATGCTTCCCCACCCTGCGCCACCTTCTATGACAATAAAATAGTAATTCGCAAAACCAGTTTAAAAAGGAAACCCCGGCTAAAAAAGAAAAAAAAAAACATAATTGTCACATGGGACGTTTCCACACCATAACGATTTCAATCACAATTCCTTTCCCGGTAAAAAACAGAAATTCTCAAGATGTGAATTTAGAAACTCACCCAGAGTCAAGGGAACCTACAGCCCTGTTATTAATGTGTATGTTTCTTGGAGCTTGCATCTAGTATTGTGCCGGATTGGTGTCCGTTTCTCTAAGAATAAGTTTTAGAGCTAGACATTAGGAACAACATTTTTATTGTTAGAAAAACGAAGCATTGGCTCTTTATTTTGGGCTCATTTTGTGATAAAAACACCACCTTCAATGTAATATAGCCATGCCATAAAGTGTTGAGCAATTTCTAAACCTTATCAAGATTTTTTTAACCATTTAATGCTAACCTCAAATTCGACCTTTGAAACTCTGAGACCTCCATTGGCCCTCAGAGTATGGATATCCAAAAGAAACTAATCTAGATAGTGCGGACTCCAAGTTGATATAACCCAATGGCGACCCTTGACAATCGGAACCCAATATAGATTCACTCGTGAAATAACACTTTGTGTATCAGTTCCACCACAGAATGCAAAGTTAGAATATGAGATTTGGACACATTCATCCACTTTGATTTTCCCTAAGAAATACCGCCACCATGGAAAAAAATACTCTAACCAACTACACCCTTGTGTTGCCTGGACTCTCTTGAGTCCGCAGCGAAAAGAATCACTGAAAATGGTCAAGTAAGTGCTCTCTGGGAGAGGCAACTACCTACACAAAATTTTCTAAGTCCTATTCCCCCTTTAAAACTCTATCTACTGAAGTACGGCACCAATCAAATTACTGTGTTGTACAGAAAAGTACAGGTGCCAGTGTACTTTCTGTACGGCCATTGTACAACAAGGCCAAATTGTCGACACGTGTCATAGCCGGATTTGTTCCCGCAATCTTCGGAGTGGCCGCGATCCAACATTGTCGCGCCACGTGTCACATGAAGTGGCGATGGCTGAAAAAGGCCAAAAGTATTTGTTCCGTGATCGAGGCACCTATCGCGGCGGTCCGATCAAAACCGGCTATAATCTTAGCCGCTGAAATTCGACGCGCGGTATTTGTTTCGCTATCGAAACAAATGCGCGGTATCCGTTTTGTACCCGTACCGTATTATGTACTAAATAAACGATATCTATGTACTAAGAATCTATTTCCCGTTAAACGATTTAATCTACGTGTAACAATTTATATATTATCAAACCTAGTGTAATGTAACACTAGTTCTAGACTTAACAGTTAAAGGTAATGGTTACGCCGACTTGGTGAACGGCATGTTCCAGGATCAATTCTTGGGTCTGTCAAGTGTATTTTGGTAAATCTACTCCTACCTGCATGCCACGTGTATTTTGGTTAGCTAAGCAGCATACAGTTGTGCTATGGTCTCTACAATCATGCATTGAATCGGCGAACTCACGCGAGCAAATACGACGTACCATAGCGAAGGCTTTGTGATCGACGAAGCGTGGACTTGATGAGTTTGTCGGAGGGAAACTGGTGAATTTCAATTTGTCCCGATTGGGGGAAGGCGTGAGCTTAAAGGTGGCATTTTGGCTGAATTGCTTCTCGAAAGATCCGATGGAAAGCTTTCCTTCGACCAACACGTGTCGAGCCTTCACCTAGATCTGATGGAGTTTTGTATCATCTTGAAAACTGCCAATCACACAAGGCAAAAGTTCTAGTTAGCCAAAGAAAAAAAATCAAAAAACCTTTTCAAGGAAACATCAAATTTGAAGGGATTGGATAGCAAGTTAAGCTGTCCTCCTCCAAGCATATAACCACACCTGAGAAGGCCCTTGATTTGAAGCACCCCAACGGTAATATTTGGTAAATCCAAGAGCACTGCCACGCCGCAAGAATTACAACGTCCAGATTCACTCCTTCACTAATTCTAGGTACCACGCTATTGGGCCACGTGGCAGGTGAGCTCCAAAACTGGTAATCTGCACAAGGGAAAAATTGGTACACATGGTTTAATTCTTTATCTGGATTGCAAAAAAATAAAAAAAATCCTCTTGTCAAGAGAGCAAATGTGGAGGGCATACCAAGGTTCACGATGGGAGGGCAGGGAGACTTAAAAATGTCGATGGCTAGACCGAGTGCTCCTTTCCCTCTCTCACTCAACAAGACAGCTATCACCATGGCCATGGCCAGAGCTGTAAACCAGGAGCCATTACTGAAAAACATAGCTGGTTTTCTCTCACGTATCTCACTCTTTCCCTGTCCTTTTTGTTTTCTCTCAATTTCTTCCTTCTTCCTTCCCCTTTCCCTTTCCCTCTTTTTCCCTTCCATTTTCCCTTCTCGTTCTCTCCTCTCCCAATTTCCCTCTCTTGTGTTTACCGGTTGTATTCTGGTTCTTAGCGGAAGGGAGTGAGACATCCTTTTATCTAGCTGCGAACCGGTGGTGCCACCACCGACACTTTGGAACCCTTAACCTTGTTGGCGGCACTTGGTTGACTCTCGACGTCATCTTTTCTGCCAACATCTGGCGACGTTGACATCTGTCCATGCGGCGTTTGGCTTGTTGACGACTTCGCGCCGATCGATTAAAATTGCCGTTACTTGTCGGCCGCCGTCGATTTTGTGTCAATCGTACGGCGAATCGAAAGTCGATGCTCAAATCAGTCGTAGAATCAGTCGTTAAGCATCGGCTTTTATCCTCGCAGATTTGAGAGCACACGAACGATGAAAAGACGGAAGTCCATTCAGGTGATACGCAGAACATTTTACTTACGCTAATTACAAGAAGGTATATATATTGTACAAACATTTTGGAAAATTGTGTACTTTCAATCAGTTCATGTACAAAATATGATTTTTTTTGTAAAAGACAGCCTTCGTAATTATGAATAACGTTATTCATTGCTCTGCCATGCTGAAAAATTACATCGAAGAATTATACGGCAAAGTATCGTCAAGTGGGTTGATGCTAGACGTCAGTTTTTTTCACTTTTGGACATTTTATCTAGCTGATGTCAACTCTATGGGCTTCAGAATCTTTTTTATTCATATATTGGATCTGGAGCCCCCAAATCTCTAACCATAATTAGGCCACACAGAAGATAGAACTTCCTGCTGCAATATATTGAAAAAAAGCGACGGAAAAACCTACGAATTAGGGTTTACCTGACCAATACTGCAACTGGGGGATTATTATATTATTGAAAATAGAAGAAGATTTTATTATGAAAATCGCGATGGTTAAACCATCGAAGTACAAAAAGTGATTGGAAGTGTAAAAAAAGTTTACCACCATTAAAGGCTACACTTGTAAAAACTCAAAAGAACAAAAAATACATTAGCTAAGGGTGAAGTTCCATCAAGCGAAAAGTGGCGTTTTTTACAGAAATCCACGACTCTCCGTACCAAATCGTATCGCCTATTTTGTTTTTATATGAAAAACAACATTACAGAGAATCTTGTCGATACTCTCCGAAGTTCTTGGAGGTAATACTGGCCGTCGGATGTTCATCTGCGTGGAGTTCACTTCAATTTTCTCTGTTAAACTCAACCCACCTCGAAGAGGTGGGTTGGCATATACAGAAAAAAAAATTGTGACACGGTGGACAATTAAGCTACGTGTCATGTTAGAAAACCAACGAAAAATCTTAAGATTTGCACATGACACGCGGTTTCCAAAATACAACCGAAAATTAAAACGAAATTTCGTAACATTCCCTTGGCACGCTATTTTCGGTAACTTTTGTTCGTCACACTATTTCTCTCAAAGGACTTTCGTTATGTTCGAAAACTGAAACCCTAAAAAATGAGCTGGCGTACAGACTGGCGTCTACAAAATGTATACAAGTTTTGTCGTATGATTACTTCGTACGCGGGTACATTGTACGCAAGTCAAGATTTGGAGTTAAGTTTGTCAGTGCTAAAAATCTGAAAGATATTCAATATTGGATCGTAGCTTGCGTGGCGCCAGTAAATTTAGAACACGTGGCTTACAAACTCTACGTGATGGAACTTCAACTCAATCGACCCAGGCTGTAGAGTTTGCCGTACAATTACACGTACAATTACGGAAACGTATGATGGAACTTCACCCTAAGCAACACTAAACACAAAACCACTAAAAACAAGAAAAACTAAAACAAAAACCAAAACCAAACTACAATAGCAATAAAAAACAACGCTATACACAAGCTCTAAAAGCAAACTGGGCCGTTGGCCTAAAACCTAAAACAAATCCACACTAAAGTTCGGAACGACAAATATCATCAATGTGCACCGGGTGGCGCGGAGGTAAATCTCGTAGCCCACAACAATCAGTCACCACCGTGCTTTTTCGATAAGGACCGGCGACAATTTTTTTTTCTTTATTGAAGTAAGAGTGTACGACTGTACGAAGACCATGTAAAAAAAATAGTTGATTGTTCGCAATTTGGGCATAAAATTTTACTACAGTGGTAAACTACGCATGACGTGCTCTGGGAAAAAAACATATTGACTGCCCGGAAATCACATAGCCAATCAGAAACGTCGGAAAATTTGTGAGACTCAGGGCGTGTTCCCATGTAACCGAAACTTTGAAACTCTACTTTGGATTTTAGTGCAGATTTTACGGTGTACTTTTCAAAGTGCTCCTATGTCAATCATTACTTGCGCCTTCATTACTTCATATATGTGACAGTTGTAGACGCCTACAAACTATGCGACAGCCTACGATAGTACGAAACGAAATGTACACGACTACGAAACTTCCTAAAATTAGGGCACTTTCCCATGTGCTAAAGTTACAGCTATTTTTCGTCGTTTAGTGAGGTCTACAAAAACGGCGACGGTTGTAGACGTCGAGTTTTTTGTGACATTGTAGATGTTTAGGGTTTTGTGACATTGCGAAAGTCATGCTACCTTATGACGTCATCAACACGTAAACTTTCTGCCATGGCTTCCCGATTTCTTTTTCTTACCATTTATCATTCGATATGCCATCAAAATGCGACCAAAAATATATAAAAAAGGAAAAAAAATCTTTCATTTGATACTATTATTGCTCCATTTTATTTGGAGATGAGAGAAAGAGGAGCGGTCGAATGAAAATGATGGGGAGAGACTCGGACGTTGTAAATTTTTGCAAAGGACCCGTGAATGAAAGTGGAGGTCCGAGACCCCAATAATTTGTTTTCCGTATATGCTTGTCATTTTTGTACATACATGCGCGTGACGAGCATGGAAAAAAATAGCGTGTACTCTCCCTCGTTCAAAAAAATTCGAAGACGTTTCACGCAGGCAATACCTGCTTTCTATTCGTCGATAGGGTGTTATTTGGGTTAAAATCAGATCGCGATTTGATTCCATTACAAGTGTGAAGATGAGCTGAAAGTAGGCCGCGGTGATAATAACGCCAAATTGTTGTACCTTCCGTGTTCCAAGATGACGCAAAATGTACTTGTGTTTTTTCCCATTTTTTGTACGGCGTAATATTTTCTAGTTGGAAGTCCCATTTTTTGTGAAAATGACGGAAAAAAACCCTTACTTGAACACATGGGAACACGCCCTCACTGCACATAAGAATACTAACTGGTTGCCCGATAAAAACATAATGACTGCAAGGCACTCACGTAACCAATCACTGAGGCTGGTGGCGGTCAGAAAAAACAGTTGACTGCCTGCAAAAAGGAAAATAAGTTGCGGAAGGACAGACAGACAACAGTTCGCGCTTATATTATATAAGTAATTAAGTATAAGTAAATCAATGCTTGTTACACGGGCATGGACCGTGTCCTCTTTTACCATGCCCGTTTATCATGCCCTTTTATCATGCGCATGGACCGTGTCTTGTCCTGTTAATCAAAACGTCTTACGGTGGCGTTCCATCAGACAAAAAGTGAGGTTGTTTACAGAAATCCGGACCTATCCGTACTATGCCGTACCTCTTATTTGGTTTCTATACGCGAACAACATTATAGAGAATCTTTGCCAATATTCTCCAAAGGTGTGGGAGGTAAAAATGACCGTTGGATGTTTTTTCGCGAAGCATTCGCTTGGAAAGTTTTTGTAAATGGTGATGTACCTTGATGAGGTACATCACCATTTACAGAAAAAAATGAGCCGCGACACGTTGGATAATTAACACACGTGTCAAGATGGCAACCAACGGAAATCAAAAAATTTCGCACATGATATACGCATTAAAAAACTCAACGGAAATCACGAAAGTAATCTCGTAACGAGCTTTCGTCGCGCTGTTTTTGTTACCGGCCATTCGTCACGCTATTTGTGGAATCGCTCATTCGTCACGCGAAAAAGCAGAAACCCTAAAAAAATGAGCTGGCATCTGACAAACGTTTGCGAAGAGTACAAAATTTGTGTGGTACGATGCCCTGGTCAACAAGTACATGGTATGCAAATGACGATTTCCAGTTGAAGTTGGTCCGTGTAAAAAATATTTGACGATTTTCAATATACCTGGTACCACTCATTTATAAGCACGTGGATTACAGACTCTGCACGAGAGAACATTGTGCATTGCACGAGAGAACATTGTGCATTGTTCAAAGTGTAGCATTATGTAATGTTGTTCGTACGATTACAGAATTTCCTGATAGAACGCCACCCTTAGTACACCGTGAATCGCTATTAGCGTAATGAAATAGATAGCGTAATGAAACAATTAGCGTTATTTACGCTAATTGGGAATTTCAGTTTTTTCCAAAAAAACTTTTATTATAATTTATCATTAACTCTAATTTGTAAACTGCTTTGTAAAAAATTTCGGCGCATAATATATCCACACTAAAATATGTGCATGTACGAAATTGTTCACATTGTACGCCGTCGCGTTTTTTTTTACATCCGCGTATGCCGGAAAATATTTACGCAATTACATGTTAGCGCGACTACGGGACATTGTGAATTTTTTTTCTGTACTTTTCTACTTGAAAAGTACAATAATAGTACAGCCCTGACAGTCCGTACACTACCCTATTTAAAATGGCACCATATTAGAGTTATGAACCCTGTTCTAAACTGCCAGCATCCTATAATCGGACGGTCACGAACGAAGGATTGACGGCTGAAACCTCTTTAGTGCACGTGGCGGATTTATCTTAATTCATTGATAGGATCGAGCAGCCAAGATGTGACGGTCAGGAACTATTGTCGAGGGAGTACTTTGAAAGCTACTCGTTTGCCGACGTAGGCCGAGGGACAAAGGTACCCGTTTGCTGACGTGGGCCGAGGGACAAAGTTACCCGTTCGGTGACGTCGGCCGGGGGACACGTCGTTTACGGGTGCAGACGAACAGAAAGTCGGCCTATTTAAAGATTTTCAAACGGACGAACAAAGGTCTATAATTTGTATAAAGATTAGTATTATATAAAACTATAAAAGATAGTAACGGCCTTAGGCCGGTTTCACACATTGAAAACACATCACACTTTATTGTTTTTGCTTAGCTGTACACAACTGCGATTTTGGATGTTTTGCGGCATCACACTTTTATTCAACATTAGCGTAAAATATAGAAGCGCACATGGATGTTTACTTCAATTATATTTTTTTTTCCTACTTTGGAGGATCAAAGTAGTCTGATTTTGAGGCGGTAAGACTCGCTCACCATAGGACAAATAAAAGGACTCACTTCCCATTGGTTTAGAAAAAAAAAACAAAAACTAATATCACTACACTAATGATACGTTTGGCGCGGGGGCATATTTTGGCCAAAAATATGGAAAATAACGTACCGGTTATTTACCCGCTGAAAAAGGCAGTCCGGTGTGAGCTGCATTTACGCGTTCGACTAGTTCGCACGCGTGGAAACTACACCGTGAATCGTTATTAGACTATAGAAATTATTAGTATCAATAATAAATCAGTGTCATTGATTCTAATTTGTGTATCAATACCATTATGAAAAAAATGTTTAATTGTAATTTCTCTATAACGCTGATTTAGTTATACAGAATCCGTCGTCATTACATACACGTTAAAATAGGTAAAACTACAAAATATGACAATCCGTACCACATCGCGTCCTTTCAGTGTAATTAATCCATAATTATAATTTGGGTTTGCGAACGCGTTTGTCGCAAAATCGACTCCACGTTTATTTTAAGCGCAGTTGTGTATGCAACCGACATAAGTTAACTACAATTTCCGTACGATTTTTGGTAATCAAGTACAGCTTTGTACCAGCAAATACATTCCGTACACCACACTATTCATGAAATAAGTACGGATATTCCATGGACGCTAATTTACAAGAACAGTAATTAACGTCACGGATAAAATAGAATCAGTCACTGTATTTCGGGTATCAATGTCAAAATTTTGGGGCGCCGATATAGAGTACATAAGTCTAATAGTGTTGGGTATCGGGTAAATTCATATCGCGATAATCTCGATATTCGATATATCGAATATCGATCGAGCAGGATCTTCGATATATCGTACGGAGACCAACATAAATTATCGCGATATATAGTATTTTTTAAATTTTATTTTTTTATTTTTTTATATAATATGTTATTTTTACTAAAAAGTCAAATTGTCTAATACGCCACGTACGCTGTGATTTTCGTTCCGTGACTTGAAGGTAGACGCCGCAAAATGTAACCGACAAAAAAGTACTAATTCTGAAATTCTAATGATTAATTATTTGGGGTATGGTTACTAGTGTTGGGTATCGGGTAGTTTCATATCGCGATAATTTCGATATTCGATATATCGAATATCGATCGAGCAGATTCCTCGATATATCGTACCGGGACCAACATAAATTATCGCGATATATATCGCAAAAATTACATATCCGTACAGTCAGAGTACAAAAAACCGTACGAAAAAGAGTACGGAGAATCGTACGAAAAATCGTACGAATATTTTGCCCCCCCCCCCCCCCCCCCCCCCCCCCCCCCCCGACTTAGCGCGCGCCGGGGGGGGGGGTGAAAAAAAAATTGTAAAATTTCATTTTCGATATATCGTCGATACGATATATCGGCGATATATCGCGATAATTTGAAATTCGATATATCGAAGCGATATATCGAATATCGGGTACATGAAATTCGATATATATCGAATATCGGCAATGGGTCCTCGATACCCAACACTCATGGTTACACGAGGCAGAGGTCGCAAAAGTCAAAAAAAATCATACCCGAAACCGACCGTTTTTTTTTTTTCAAAATCTGGGTAACCGACGCCGACCGAGTTTTGTCACGCTCCAAAATTGTTAACCGTTAACCGACCGTCGTTTACGAAAAAAAAAAAAACCGAATCTTGATTTTTCGCGAACCGTGCCCGCCCGTAACCGAAAAAGTACAAAATTAATTAATGTACGACGGAATAAGCCAATTATTACGATTTGTCGCGTTCCCTAAGATTTGCGAAATGAATAGTGTACTACCGTGTCAGATTTGCAACGCTTTGTCGCGTTGCCTAAGATTTTCGAAATGAATATTGACCACCGTGTCAGATTTGAGACGCTTTGTCGTTTTCCCTAAGATTTTCGAAATGAATATTGTACTACCGTGTCAGATTTGCGACGCTTTGTCGCATAGATGTCCAATTCGTACGGATTTGGACTTTTTTACGAAAACTACGTAGTATTCGTTTGTTTCGTAGCTTTCGTAAATTTCGTACGAAACTATACGGAATATTGTACGGACATTAAAAAAAAAGTTGTTACATTTGAGCGCGCGTACTTTTTGTGTCTTCCACTCCGTCTTCAGAAGGAAAACTGCCGTTGGATGCGCCGTAAACTCCGCCGCTCGCCACTTGTTCGTTGTACTTTCCAGTTTTGCAGTTTTGCTTCATTTGCGCGCGTGTATTTTTATCCGAGCGGCGAAACGCGGAATTTGTGGCATCTCACATGCGTATTTTTTTCTGAGCGGCGAGCCGCGGAATTTATGGCGTCTCTCACGCGTATTTTTATGTGAGCGGCGAGCCGCGAAATTTATGGCGTCTCACACACGTATTTTTATCTTAGCGGCGAGCTGCGAGCGCCGGAATTTATGGCGTCTCCAACGGCGGCTTCGCTGAGCCATTTTGCTTCATTTGCGCGCGAGTATTTTGTGTCCTCCATTCCGTCTTCAGAAGGAAGCGGCCGTTGGAGACGCCGTAAATTCCGGCGCTCGCCGCTACACCGCGAATCGTTATTAGTGTCAAAGTTTAAATAGCATAAAAAAAATTAGTGTTATTGATTCTAATTTAGTGCGAGAGACGTGGCAGATTATGGTTCACATCCTTAAATAGAGTTGCTAATATATTTTCGAAAATCATGTATACTAATTGCGGAAAAAAAATAAAATTTTACGAACCCAAATTAGTGCTTTGACGCCTAATAGCGATTCGCGGTATAGTTAGTTGCACGTTTCAGTTTGTAGGGTTTTGAATATTTAAATATTTAAACTTAAAAGTACAAAAAAGTCACGATTTTTACTCGAATTTATAAAGTTTAAGAAATTGTTTATGCGCCACGTAGTATTCGTTAGTTTGCTCGTCGGTTTTATCGCATAGGACATCTATGCTTTGTCGCGTTCCCTTTGATTTGCGAAATAAATACACCAATCGCTATTAAGCGTTGTGTACATCCGTCCCGCTTTTTTAATTTTATTCTCATTAAATTATCCACAATATTTAAAAAACCTAATTCCTAATTAGAGTAATCGATTTCTTGAAAATTTCAAATTCAACAAGTAAACCACTAATTATTACATTATACGCTAAAGAAACTTCACGCTAATAGCGACGGCGGTGTAGCTTACTACAGTAATGCCGTGTAGATTTCGGCGCTGACGCTAATCACTTCCCACTTCCACGATACCAAAAGTACAAAGAACAATATTGTTGGAAAAAAAGTACAAATGTTCATTTTTGGTTTTGTTTGACCGACCGTAACTGACCGTTTTTTCCTGGTAATCAACCGACCGTAACCGCCCGACCCCAAGGTTTTGGCAACCGAATCCGTTCGGATCCGGCGGATGGTCGGTTAGGCGATCTGCGGTTGACCGTTTGCGACCTCTGACACGAGGTCTGTAATAGTCGCGGACAGCAAAATTTATATTACGGGGCCTCGCGTTCATCTTTTGTCAAAAGTTCTACATATAAGTAGTGGTTCCACGTTAGCTGACTACCAAATCTCAAAAATCGCCGAATATCTGAAACCGACTTTTCTGGAAATCGTACTTTGCGTTATGATGTGCGTTAACTTCACAAGTGTAAACGTCATGTACCTCAGAGATCTCCCTTCACTCTGCTGACTTTCAGGAAAACCGTATTTCTTTCCGGCAAAGATTTTACAGTCACTTTGTCCGAAGTCACGAGACTTTGAAACCTTTGGGATATTTTTTTTTTTTTTTTTTTAGCTTTGATATATTGACGATACGATATATTGGCAATATATCGCGATAATTTGAAATTCGATATATTGAAGCGATATATCGATTATCGGGTACCTGAAATTGGATATATATCGAATATCGGCAAACGGTCCTCGATACCCAACACTACTAATAACGATCCACAGTGTAGTGTTTTCCCAGCGTGGGAAACTGGCCTTAAAGATTGTTTTTTTTTTTTTGCTGAAGGGGATAGGGGCGGCATAGGAGGAATAACTTGACAAAGGAGTGGGACGACTCCACCCCTAAAAGGTGTTATGATTTTAGAGATATACATGGGACTCACATTCTTTTTTCATTTGTCTTATCTCCACTTAAAACCAACCCTAATCACTAGCGAACCTCGTCTTCATTGGACATCCTTGTGGTCAAGTATTTGTCCAGCTTCACATTTGCATTCACAATCAATTTTGATTGGATAGAGGTTACGCCCGACCATCCAATTTCTACATCTTTATCTATCCAACTTAAAATATAGGACGACCTCGCATGTTTTTTGGTAGAATTATTTTTAGCCTGCAAATCCCTAGCGATGCACAGCCTCGAAAGGTCCAACTCAAGATGACAGTGATTTTTTAAACCTGTAAATAATTTCAGCACGAATTGTTTTGAGCTCAACAAAATGTTATTGTCAGTTGTGTATTCCACAAAATTTTGACTGCTGTCAGAGGACATGCCTTGTTCACAACAAATTTGGAAAACGGAATCCTCTGTTTGATCATCTTGGTGGGGGGAAACAAAGTGTTTCAAATATTCTTCAAAGACTAGGTCGACTCTGTCTCGCCATTCAACTCCAAATGAAAGGCTGTGGGCATGTCACGTATACAGTTTGATTATCCCCAGAGTCGAGTCGCTTCTAGGCTAAGATCGAAACCCTAAAAATGGCAGAATTCATTTCAAACATCAAAGGGAAAGTTTAAACGGTTTTGAGGTTGAATGTTAAACGTCTATACACCAAATCACTGTATGGTTGCCATGGGCAATACCGGTACTGCGTCGTTCTGAAGCGAAACTAAGTTGAATAATAAGTTGAATTATCTTTTGTGCAAAACAAAGATTGGGATTCAAAAACTCCATGAAAGGCATTCAACATTGATAGTAAGATCCACACTAAATACATTGAGAATACTGGCTTTTCTGCATTTGTTCTTAAAACTCAATTCGTTCCATCTTTTAAAGAGCAATTTACTGTTCCCAGCCTGTCAATTGAAGGGTATTCTCATATTGCCAGATTTGCAAGCATCCTATTTTTCCTTGTGCTGTTATTCTCTCTAGACATCATGAAGCTCATCCTTTAAGGGGATTAATACCGACTACATTGTTGAAAAAACATTCTCGGCACAGAGTTTTCATGCCCCATATCCACTAACCGCCAAATACATTCTCATTAGGTCCCTTCACTTGCAAATACGTACCACTATTGACAAGAATGGATAACAACTAACACATGTATGAACAGGATAAGAAGACTTCCATTCCATATTAATCTCAATGACAAGGAAATCGAAATCTGGTCAGAATTTGAACTATTTTCTTATTACTCATAGGAGCCCAAACAACATATAAATTACACTCAAGTTTAAAGTTTAAACGTTATAACTCCCTTTGCACAGCTCGAAGCTGTACATGTACTCCTATTGGGGAAAAGAACAAAGCACAAATTCCCCAGACTGGGTCAAAAATTGATGGGATCTACACTATGAGGCTAAAATGTACTAAAGACTACAAATTGGATAGGCATGAAACGCGCTTATCCAATCACACGGGTTATAAATAATCAATTAGAAACTTGGACCCCGACCAAGTTATGTGAACACGCCCAACAGATTACAAGTGTGAGACTTCCATAAAAAGTGTTTACCTAGGTCTCCTGCAAAAGAGGCAAAGCCAGAAAATAATGTCGTCAGAAAACTTGCCTGACAACGCCATCATCTTCACCACTGTGATAAGTTTTCACCAACATGCGAAAACTTCAAACGGACATGCTGATGGAACAAAAAATTTCCCAGAGGTGGAAATTTCATGTCATCACCACAAATTATACGCATGGAACCATACCATGAGAAATTCATACAGTTGAATACAGTTGAGAAATTCAAACTTTCATACAAACATCTCTTAGGACAAACCATCATCATCGTCAACAACATCACCATCATGGTTACTACCACCAACAACACCACCACCACCATAAAAAATTGCTGTGCAGCAAAACCAGACCAGGAAAACCCTTCATAATCATCACAAAAAGCCAGACATCAGCCACAAATTTGGAACGCTAGACGGTTAAAGAGGTCTTTGAGATGTACCTTGTGGGGGTTCCGCATTGGATGTTTCTGCACAAGATCAGACACGAAAGACACGATCAAGTGTGAGAACACTTGCAAGGATTTGCATGAAATCACTTTCTCATATTGATTCATATTTTAGACTTCAAAGTTAAAGAAGTAGTTCCACCAGTTTGTTCAAGATTTTAATTGACAACAAAAAAAAAACGTTCAACGCAACAAAAGGTGAAACAGGTTCTTCCAACGAGAGCTTACCTCCGGATGCCACTCATTTGCATGTCAAACATCATTCTTTTTGCGCCGAAATCGAAGACATGGACCTCCGCAGCCACAGTATTGATCCCGTCCAATAAGGCGTAGGTATTATTAATTGCAGGAAATGGTATTGAATAGCTTTGGAACATCATCCACTGGCGTTGTTTCACCAATGCCTATCAAAAGTTAACACCAGCCGCAACATTAATGATTTGCTAGAGTAAGGAAACTGCCACTTAATATAAGAACGTATAGAGTCTTTAAGTACGTGGCCCTCAGAAGGTCACAGAGGCGTCTTCTCAGAGTTTGCTATGAAATGTAGTCTTGTATTAACAGGAAAAAATAAAATATTGAATTCAACCAGTCACACTCAGAAAATACTTGGCCACTTGAACACAGACAAAGAAGGCATTTCACAAGACATCATGGTTATATTCTAGATGCTTTAATTATGGCTACTGAATGAGTGCCACCCAAAACCTCCCCCATGGCTACGTCTATTTCCAACTTAGAGATTCACAGGCTAGTAAACTCAGGTAAGTTTAAACATAGTCTTTTCTGGTAAAGTGGGCCAGATATTTCACAGAACATAGGCAGCTTAGCCCTTTTTTTCATAAGGTTTCGCACCAGAGAGAAAGTGGATAAAAACTTACTAAGGTAGAGTTGGTAATTGTTCCATTTGGCATGTTGTTACGGATGACCTCTTTGCCATTGAGGTAGACAACTATTGCATCCTCAAATTGTATTTGGAAGAGCAATGAAGAGAAACATGATGAGTTCCTCAAAGTAAAGTTTCTCCGGAATAAGTATGAAACACGCGTTTTTGAAGCTTTTGCCAAAGAGGTGTTGAGTCCTAAAGGAACTGGTTTCATCCGTACAAAGAACAAATGTCAGTGCGGCAAATGATAATGCAACTGCTTTGCAAAAGGGACATACTGATTTATCAGACAAGGGCTACACTGCGTAGGCCATTTAAAGCCATGGCATTCAACACCAGCTTCTTGTCCTCAACAGAATCAATATCTGAAAGGTTCTAACTCTTTCTCCATTCTTCACAGAAATTTCAACATCATTGATGTACCTAAACATGTATGTAGTTTCTATGTATTCTTGCATTTGCCAAAAATCACGCTACATTCAGTTGCATTGTTTTATCCTAAAACCAGGATCTTTTCTCTCGTGCAACCTTTGCTTACCGTTATTGAAGCCAAAAGCTGCTGCTCCTCTCGTATTGAAGAAGGTGAGGTTGGTGGCTCGCGGGTCGTAGAAAGCGGGGCGGCGCTCGACTCCGGATGCGTCCCACAGCCAATCGGACTTGTAGTTTCGGAAAACAGTGCATGTGCTGCGCGCCGAGTACCGTACAAAAGTCAAAATTGATGCATGTACGGAGGGATCCGTAACCACAATCTACGTTCGCATTTGACATTTTTAAATGGTGACATTTTTATTAAAGAGACGCCATACTTACTGGTTAAGTCGACAGGTTCGTTCGCCAATTCCTGCATTTAGAAATATTGAGCGTGGATAGAACGGTGTTAGTTCCACATCAAACGTATTCGTATTATTGACACACGTGTAGTTGTACTGTGCGAAGTAATCAGTCGGTGATTCAGGAGCTCCCCCGTCACATGTCCTGTCACACAAACGACAGTCACAAAAACCAACAGTCAAGTGGTTGATTTTGCCAATTAGGGAGTCTTCCCATATTCGCTCCATTTCCTCCAAAAAAATACTTTTTGCTCGTCGTTTTAGGTGACAAAGTTGACGATTACTTGCGTTCGCATTCGACCCAATTCATAACTTTATTTTGATATTAAAACGGCTATAAAAACTGTAGAATTTGTAGGGGAATGTGCTACGCTGTCGCGAAGCTAAAAGTTAGGCGTTCAGCCGAAAACGCTGAGCGTCGTTTCGTTACGCTTACCTATACGATACGCCAGCGCAACATATTGTAATATGTTCCGAAGGAAATTCCCCCCTCTCGTATTTTTAGCTTTCGAGCTAAACCTTTTGCGAAAGCGTAAAAGAAACGCTTACGTCCTCACAGCGAAACAGATTACGATATATTCCTAACGGAATACGGCAGGCTTCGGCCCACTTGGGGGGCGGTGTTCCATTAATTCAAATCTGTTTCGAGGTCGTACATATAAAGCCTGTACGAAAACGTCATAGAAACCGCCGGCTTAACGAATCCATCCTGACAGCGAACAACAGTTTCCAGTTTTTTCGGAATAAAAAGATCAACGTAGAGGTCCTACCTGAACATGACGGGGCTATTGCTTGTATCCTGGATCCACTGTAGGTTTGCATCCGAGGGAGGTGTGATTCGCACCCGTACGGATGTGTTGCACGCACCCAGGTCATCATGGTAGTTAAACTTCATCCCAGAGGGAAACCAGGTGCGGTTGGCATTAGGGCCCAGTATTGTGATGTCGTACGTTTCATTGGCCAGGAGGATGAGGAAATAGGCACGTATCGCATACGATTTCGTACTCGTCGGATCGTTAAGGTTTCCGTCGTTCACATACGTTTTGTTGTCGCTCACGCGCCTCACTTGCACAGAACTGTACGGAAACAAGAGGGAAGACAGTACCAACATTACAGTAGTTGCTCTGAAAGTCTTTGGGATTAGGTTATCAATCAAACTTCTGTTCAGCAACTGAAAGAAAGCAAAGAAACATTTCGAACTCCTCTTATCCACATCAACTTCATGATTTACTTTCAAGCAGCAAATTCTGCACCAATGAGAAGCACTTCCAAATAAGACCTACCTCCATTTCCCAGGTAAGTCGGTCTTCTTATTGCTTAACTGAAAGCCTGGTTCAGGGTATTCCATCCTAAGTGTACGGTAGCAAGTTCCAGGACAGCCATAGGCGTTGTACTTAGGGAGGTAAGTGCAGGTGCGAATAGTCAACGCTGTGTTGTTAGATACAAGAGATCCTGGCTTGCCGATAAGGCTCCCGTCCTGGTCCTTCATTACAGTAAAATCTGATACTTGGCCCATATTTGTGGAACCTCTCAATTGCTGCAGAAAGAAAACTCATAATCAGAAGGTTTCGTGAACAAAAAGTGATGCACATAGCTATGCTTCACACTTCACATTTTAAACGCAAAAAATGGTCCATCGGGTGTTTGACAGAATCACGTGGAGAGATCCGAAGTGAGCAATAAATGAATTTTCCAAGTTCTATATTATTTTTGGAAATGAGCTGTTACCTGGTAATACGCCGTCCGAGGAGAGAGATAGACTGGTAGGGAATTGGTAAAACTCTTGATGCCCTGCAATAAACAGGTAGCATTTCACGTTGGAGAGAGGGAATAACCTCATTATCAGTGCTTAAGTATGAAAGCTAGCGATGGACTCAACTTCTAATTTCACTATATAATCTTCACAAATAGATTTAGCAAAAAAGAGAAGAACAAAAGTTAGCCAATAGTTGGTGGAAAAAGAATCAGCATGTCGGACCAGCTCTGATTAATGAACTGACCTGGAGACTAAAATGGGGGTTGAACGAGGATCCAAAAGTTGATCCCTGAACAGTGGTAATTCCTGCTGAGAAGCCAGGATTGGTGCATGTGTAGTTGAAAAGTGAGAATCTACAGTTGCCGACGGGGAAAAAAAAAAAACAAAGTTTATTAAAAATCTGCATGCTTGTTCAGAAAAAATAACAACACCAAAAAAGGGGAAGGAGCGTGACATACGATGTGTTTATAACTTTGCATGGGAAAGTATGTCCAGTGATTCTTATTTCTTGGCTGATTTGAATACCGTAGATCCCATCCTTATAAAAACCAGGGTGAGTACGTCCAACGGCAGTCGGCGGCAAAGGCATCCTGCATCACCAATCCGACAAGGATCCCATGTCATAAAATTTTATTTTCCCTTTGAAACCAAAATTATAAAGGATAAAATGTACCTCTAGCAGGATACACTGATTAGGATTGCCACGCAACATAGACAAGGCAACTTATAATAAAGTATGGCATCCCAATGAAAATATACTCACGTGCACACCCCGGGTTCGGTAGTTGTGCAATAGGGGAACTGCTGGCGGACGTCTCGGGTATAACAGCCTTTGGGGTTTCCGTAGTTGGAGGTAAAACCGACAAATCTTGAGTTTGTTACGTAAACTGCACGATTTTCAAGAAGTAAAATTCCAATTCCGCAGTCCGCGAAGGTGCCAGAGATAGTGAGAAATTGTGATCGGTGAAGGAAAAATCTGCACAGAAGAATAGGAGAAACACCTACAGCTTATGGAATTGAATTACAGTCCAAATGAATGGAGACTGATACAAACAACACTAGAATCAGCAATAAATTACATTCGCATGTGAGTCTGTGCAAAAACTGCATCAATATTCACATACGTCATGTAGTAAGTCCGTTGCTCTACTCACCCACGGTTGGCCTGTTTGTAGATGAGAATATTCTCGATTTTACTACCTAGCCCCTGAAAGTACATCCAAACTGGAGTGTCAGTGCTTTTGCTTGGCCATTTACTATTTTATCACTCTATAATACGCTAAATGTGGACTATCTATCCAAATAATTTTCCCCCAAAAGAAATGCAACATAAGTGGAGTTTCAGTGTCCAGCATCTCCTCGGGAAAAATCTATGGACTGCGTCATAAGCATAAATACAACCGCCCAATGATTCAGTAGATGAAGTGGCTACTGTCATCTTAGATAAAAATTTACCCAGCATTGATTCTGAAAGTTTTGAGGTTTCGAGTTACTAACCGCAGAATTTCCAATAACTGGCTTAAAGCCATCGGGATAAGTCTTCATGCCCACATTATGGCACGAGTGGGCAACATTGCCTTTGAAAGCTCTGATGACAGTTTCATCGGGGACGAGTTTTTTTAATGAAGGTATTTGGAGGGACATTCCTCGGACTGTCTTCCTCGTTTCCCACCAAAACCTGAAAGTATGATACCAAAGGACAGGAAGTCAGTGGGACGATCTTGATGGATGATGTTGCTGGTATAAGACAAGTAGGTGTTTGAAAAGAAGTCGAGTTTTTGGAAATCACTGTTTAACATCATTGAACTCACCCAGAATCGAGGGAGCCCACAGCCCTATTGTTGAAGTGATTATTTGAGGGCGCAGAAATCCAGTATTGAGCCGGATTGAAGTCTGTCTCGTGGGGAATCAGTTTCAATGCTGAACACAAACAACAGAGTGTACTCTCAGAAGACGCTAATTGTAAAAAATATGGGAAGTGTTTTTCAAAAACGTCTTAGCTAGTTTTAGAACAATAGTTTAACTTGCTATGCAATTAGAGACCTTATTCATCTGAGGTTCATTTTCTTCTTTTTATGGCAGCCAAACAGCTTAACAACAAACGCATGTTGGCCGTAACGAGCTTCCGTGAAACTGTCAAATAAACCCTATTTATCAGTAATAATGGAACATTTCATCACCACAGGCAACTGCAATCCATCCTTCAAATGCCAAAGTGTGTTTTTTCACGCACCTCTGACCCCAGTAATTGCAATGTTGGTGTCAAAAGTGTTGTTTTGCTCCCCTCCTTCTTCCAAAGAAAAGCAGTGACCCGTTGAGTTGAACGCCACATTTTGTTTCACGGTTATGTTGTGAGTTGCGTGGACCACAATACAGCGCTGAAATTCATAAAAGCGAGTCAGTTTTTGGCACAAATTACAAAACTTGAAATAGCTTTAACATAAAAATTAAAGGAACGCTAAATGAGTCAGCCACTAGTGTATGGAATTTAAAGGCAAAGTCCAAAAACAACAACATTTTCAGTATTGCTAACTGATCTTTGAACTCCATAAGGAAGATATTTGGTCTTTGTTTGATAGTTTCAATATTTGAGCTACACTTATACAGTGGATTGCAACTTACTTGTTTGCTTTGATGGATGGCATTTTTAAGAGCTATTGTCTTTGGACTGTTCCCAGCAACATGGAAATGGAGACTGTAGCGACCCAAAAGACCCTGCTGACCCATCTTATAAAACTCCACTCCCTCGATGTATTGCGGTACAGGAGTCATAAAGATCATGAAATGTCCACCTGCACATGGTAAACAAATGTAGAAAATTTAGAACACTTTCAAACCATAAATTGGCCAAATCGTATGAAAAACCACATGCTGGCTTGAAAAAAGAGAAAAGAACAAAAAGAAAAAAGACAAGAAAAAAGACTAAAGATCAAGGAACAAGGAACAAGGAACAGAGAACAAGGAAAAAAGAACAAAGAACAAATAATAAAGAAGAAAGAACAAGGAATAAAGAACAAAGAACAAAGAACTATTAACAATGAAACAAAGAACAATGAACAAAGAACAAAGAACAAAGAACAACAAAGGACAAAGATCAAAGAAAAATTAATAAATAACAAAGGATAAATACAAGAAAAAAAGATAACGAAGAAAAAACAAAGAATAGAGAAAAAAAAAACAAAAATAAAGAATAAAAATAATAAAAAAAAATTAGCAATGCATCCTTGCAAGGGTGGGCAAGACCTCGGAGGTTATAGGGTGCTGGCTCTTCTGATCCAGTAATGACGATGTTGCGAGAAACAAGCGCCACCTCTCCTCTCTCGTCCACCCACCCTCCCATGCCATCGCTCACTTTGACTCCGTTGTGCATATATTTCAGAGGCTTACTGAAATTGACGAGCACTTTTTTATCTCCGGTTAAGCTCACTGCCAACAGCCAATGAAACACCCACACGTGTCAGCGAACTCTTTCCATAACCTCAGCTATGAAATCTCCAAAAACCGAAAGAGCTCTTGACTTACCCTTGGTGATGATGACATTTTCCGATTGCAAATAATCATAGTCTGTGGTGGCAACCACAATCTCGCCTCCGATTGGCCAGTGGATTGCCAGAGGAGAATCCACCAATATACTGGTTGCTCCAGGCATGGCTGTGGCCGCCAGAAAACACCAAGAAGGAGTATCTTTGCCACCTGGCATTCCGTGCAGATCCACCTGACCACCGACCTGCATACATTGCCAGTTCCCATGGGCAAGTCAGTTTCCCGCTCCGTTTCCGTCAACTTGCAAACTGATGGGTAGTCTTAGAGCGGTATTTTTTCTGGAATAAATTGAAGGAGACGTACAACTACGAAGGCCTTCTCTCCGAGGAAACGCGGATTATCAGGGTCGGCCGGTAAAAAGCTGGAGAACTGCAATTCCTCTCTCTCCGGGTGAGGAATGAGTTCAAAAGTAATTTTTCGCCCGAATTGCTTCGCAAAAGATCCGATGACGAGCTGTCCCTCCACCAGCACGTGCTGCACCTTCACATAGAACTTGGGAATAGTGGCGCTGTCCAGTACACTGCCCAGTCACAAAAAACACAAATCTACCACCAATGAGCTCCAAAACACGAGGGAAAACAAACAAAAAAAAATACATACACAAATACATACATACATTATATATTGATGTAAAGTTGTATAGAAATTAAGAAATAATTCAGGAGAAGACGGTTACCTGAGGAGGCCTTGAATCTTGAGAACCCCATTGATGGTGATGTTGGCAATGTCCAAAAGAACCGCCACGCCGCAGGGAATTGTCACGTCTCGCACCTCGCTGGGGTTCTTGCCGGGGACAATCAGGTCCGGCCACGTGGCACTGGAGCTCCACCGCTTGTACACTGCCACGTGGAAAAACACAGAGGGGGGGGGGAAGCAAAAATGTGAGAGGAAATGTGAGAAGTTTTCTGGAGGGAACCGAAGCAGCTGGAAAAGACTCAGATGTGGGTAGGAATTCTAGTCAAGAGAGCGAAAGCGAGAGAGAGAGAGAGAGAAAGCGAGAGAGAGAGAGAGAGAGAGAGAGAAGTGAAGAATACCTGGGTTCGTAATCTGAGGGCAGGGCGAAACGAATACATCAGTGGCAAGTGCTGGCGCACTCTCTCCAAGCTCAAAGAATTGAGAAAGTGTGAAAAATAAAGCCAATATAAAGCCATCGTATCTCAAAGACATGGCTCGTTCTATCCCTTTTGCTGAGTTCACCCTCTCAATTTTCTCTCCCTGTCACTCTCGCGCTTCCTGTCTTTTTTTCTCTCTCACTCAATAAGAAATCCAATAATTTGTCTTCCCAACAGTCAAATTATCTCTATTTATCCGTCTCTCTTTCACTTTCTCTCTCTCTATTTATTTATTTTCTTGGAGACACTAACGGGCACTCCACTTTAATGAAGTGTTAGGAGACGACGGGAAGGTTCCGGTCCTGGTTCGACCCTTCATTAATTTCTCGCTAACGGTCGTCCCTTTTCTCCTTTCTTGTTGTTACGTGTCGAGAATCCCGCCGACTAGGAGAAAAGGTACTGCAACGGTTATCGTCCAAGAAGTGCTTCGTCACTAACGGTCGGTCGGTTAGTATGTCGGTCGATGAGTCGGTTGGTCGGTCGGTCGGTCGATGGGTCATTCGGTATTAAATGTTCGCGGAAATTTTCATGAGGCAAATTGCAATTGGATTTTTTTGTCGTTGGATATTAACTTCTAGCCTTCTAGGAACGTAACAACTTTTTCGGCGGGAAATTTGGCTTTTATAGTCCCGACAAGATAATATCTTGGAATGGTTCCGATGGAAATTTCTGCGCTTCTTCTTTTACGGTGGTCGGGAATGACAAAACAACTGGTTGTCGAAACTGTAATTTTTCTGTTGGTCAAAATATAATTGCGTTGAAGAAATTTGCTTTTTCAAGGGTAAACCGTACCGTTTTCGCGTTAATTGTAAGCAAATCCATCCAGAAAAGTACGGACTGTACGACCTAACCTCAAATCGAGGGTAAATCTTCTTTGATTGTAGTCACCGCATCAGCTTTGAGCAAATCAGAACATTGGGGAAACAATTAGTCAAACCCTAGATTCTGTACGGACACCACGATTTTGTTATGTGACCCCATATTGTCATAATATCTTAGGGCTTTATCCCCATTAGGTGCACTTTTCGGTCCTACAACAAAGGGCGATGGACCGCAAAAAAAAACTAGCTCGGAAATAGGGCTCACTGAGTGTGTCTTTCGGGATAGAAGGTGAGTGGATAAACAATTCGCTTATTTTTTCTCTATCGCTTGTTTTGTCGACGTGGCGAGCCATGAGTGGATGAAAACTTGGACCGAGTCATCCCATGGAGCCTACTGTCGGTGCCCTTTACGACCTTACTTTCCGCCGGAAAGTGCGCTAATGGGTATAAGCCCTTACCATCCCAGCAATTCTGAACCCTGGCCATGACAATTGGTTTTTATATTTGCGGCGCATCAGGTCATTTGCATGACAGGTTTCAATTCGTGGATAAATTTAAACCGTCGAGATCATAATTTACGGTCAAAAATTGCCCAATCATTGAAAATCGGTCAAGCTATGACTTCGAAACCTAACGGCTCCTTAGGGCTTTGACATGAAAGTCAAAAGTCGTCATTTCAAGGTCGGCTTCAATGATTGGGCTATTTTTGAAAGTGAAATACTACCGTCCGCGGCAAATAATGTCCGCTAATATACCGTCCGTTGGTAAATTAGGGTATAAAGTATAAACCCTTACCTTCATTCTGGTCCTGAGATTCTAACAACGCAAACCATGACAGGCTGGTTTTCCGAATATAGGTTGGAGCACCTCAAGCAATTTGCATGACAGTTGTCAATTTGTGGGAGAATTAGCCGTCCAAATCATAATCTTACGGACACAAACCGACCATCCATTGAAACCGTCATGCCGTGACCGTCAATGACATAACGGCCCTCTATCATGGGCCCAAAGCGGTCGTCCTCAAGGATTGGGCTATTTATGGAAGCTGGATCTTACCGTCCGCGGTAAATAACGTCCGCTGATGTACCGTCCGCGGTAAAGTCAAAAATTAAATGTAAAAGTTAAGGGCTCGGATCAATCAGGATCTTTCCAGTCCAAAGTCGAGTCAAAAATACGGGAAGAATAAAAACATTTGAGAATATTTTTTGACGGCTATTTTAAGCGTCTCAAATTTTTTCTTGGATCAATTCAGAGATTTGGACCATTCATTTACTACTTATGAAGCCGAAAACCGTTTCTCATAAATTTCAAGAGCTATTTTCGTGAATAGGAAAAAAATTATAACGCGTAACAACATATTTGGCCCGCTATATTTCCCAAAACTATGACAATCATTGAGCTTAATGGGGTATACTTTTGCAGTTCATCTAAATTTTGCAGTACGACGCGACATTTAACCGAAAAGTTGGATGATGGAGCCGAGCCATAGATGTCTCATTCGTACGGATTCTGGCATTTTTACGAAATTTCGTTAATTTTTTTAGATTTTGAACCTTTCGTAAAATGCGTATACTTTTCGTACGGAAAATATGTACGGATATAATGTACGTAAATATTCAAATAAGGGGTTGAACGTACACCGTGAATCGTTATTAGCGCTAAACAATATTTTGGGTTCAAGGCCTAACGCCAACAAAATGTCAAAAACTAACGTTAATTTATAGACCTAACAGTTATTTGGATGTAGCCGCGAAAGTCTTTGTTCACATGTTCGACGCTTGAACATGTGAGAACAGATTCCCGCGATTCTCCCTCGTCTTTATGATTGAGAATCAAATCTGAGTGCGCTTTTTCGTGGCGACGCACTCAATTTCTCGTGTCGACGCCGTTATCTGACACTTATTCTGTACGTCTATACAAAATAATGAGCAGTTTGCGTACGAACCGATTCATTCTTTATACTACACTATTTAATTTCTTCAAAAAGGTGAAAGAAAAGCAATTAACGCTAATTATACAGTAACTTTAGTCTGTGCTCACATGTTCGACAATTAAACATGTGAGAACAGGTTTTCGTGATTTTCCTTCGTCGTTATGACTTGGAATCAAATCTGAGTACGATATTCCGTGGGGACGCACTCAATTTCCCTTGTCGACGCTATTACCTGACACTTATTTTGTACGCTTGTACAAAATAACAAATATTCTAGTACAAACAGAGGCAATTCGTACATTGCACTTTAAAAAAAAAAATGAAATTAGAGTAGCTAACGCTAATTAAAAAGTACTCATATTACCGTAAAACAAGAATAAGTTTGATTAAGTTGTAGTAGTATTTTTTATTAAATGTTTTTATATTTTTTCTATAATTATAAAGTCAAAAGTCGGTCAACGCATTTTATAAATTTTTGTTTGTTTCATGCGCATATTCGTTATTTTTTGGGCGTTTCATGCGTGCGTTTTATGCGCATGAGACATCTATGAGCCGAGCCCTAAGTACAGACTAGGTTACTTAAATTTTGGCCCGCGGTGTGGACCGTGTGGACATAGTGACACATATTCAAAAAACGTGTTAGTCCCACACTTTGCAAAGTACTGCCTGGGTACCTTGCGATTTTAGGGTCATAGGGTTATTGGTTGCGTTTTTTTAATAAATAAAACGCAAATGAGAAAAAAACCCTAAACATATTTATACACACGACGTCAGCGCGGCGCGGCGCGTCGTAAAACGAAATGAGTGTGGACTTCTTCCGTAAAAGTCCCGCACGTTGTCTGTAGCGCTAAAATCGCAAGGTTCAACATGGACAAGAACCAAACACCGTGGGACAATTTGCAAACTTTGGCAGTGATGCTTGTTCAATTCACTTCAAATGTCCATTTTAACGGAGAGCTCTTTGTTAAGCTTGTCTTATGTAAAGACTTGCATCACATGCTATTATCCTATAGCGCTTGTATAGGCTAACAGTTCTCAATTTTAGGCCGGTTCTTCACGGAGATTCCTCTATGTCGTATCGAAAATCATATTAGGTAAGGCTCTGGTGTCGATAATAGCATGCCAAAACCAGCTCCATTTGTTCAAGTGCAAATATCCAGTGATGTTATGAATTTGTGCCATAGAAAGCTTGTGTTAATTTCGCTCCATGAAAGCGGTTCGTGGAGGTGGATAATGAAGGCACCCTTGGTGTAGACCGAGTGGAAGGGGATCCACGGCGACCCGTTTTTACCACTTCCGAAGCGGCAACCACCTCGTTCTTGGGATTTTTGCTCGCCATGAGCACCATGAAAATCTCTTGTTAATCCATCCGATGGGATTTAGTCAAAACGTCTAAGATATCAAGAAAAGTCCAACCAAATTTTATACATTTGGCTTTAAGGCCTTGGAGTGGCGGTATTCACTTATATGGATATTTCCTGTTCATATAGTGATTTTTTGGTTTCAACTTCGCAATCGTATCTTTCATCGATTCCCACACCTCCATGACATCGACTGGACATTCATTACTTCGAAAGACGTCTTATGCACATGAAAAACATGATAAAACAACTCAAAACAAATGAACATTCGCACAGAGCAAATGCAGTGTCCATAAAATGAGTTGACCGGCTATGCCTTAAAAAAAAAAAAAAACATGTCAGCAATCATAATTGAAGCAAATCAACCATATTTGTTTTCATGTGAGCACTATGGCTAAGTCTTCACATCAAAAGTGGCTAAACTTATAGGCGACTGTGAATAAGACTATCTCCCTAATCCAAATCTAGGTCATCTATGCCCTACCCATACTCCTCTATTGTTACCTCCCCTACCCCTTCGGCCCATGTTATTATAACCTTATAAAATCTAACATCCCTGGTCTTGTTTACCAATCTCATATTCCTAAAGACTCGCCTTTAAGCTTTGAGAGTGGGAATTCAATAGATTCTCGTTCGTAGACGCAAAAGTACTCTGTAATATATTAGTTCCCTTACGAACAAATATCAACCCAGCGACACCCTTCATAACCAACAAGCCAAACCACAGTTCAAATATACATTTGGAAACACTATATGTAGTATCTCTATACTATACAGGTATGCAATATAATACGTACCGGATATGGATAAACCAAGTATAGTTTCCATTTTTTTCACATTTTAACTATATGACAGACAACAACCAAAAAGTTGGACGACTAAAGAGTTTGCCTTTGAATTGTTGATTATAGAGGCTCCGCATTTGACTTTTCTGCACAAGAAAGCTAGACAAGATCAATTAAAGGGACTTGCACGGATTTGTATAAAAATCCACTCTGCACAATTTCACTTTCTTTATATTAAGTCCCTTCTGATTTTAGGAATTGAATAGTGGTTCCACCAGTTTTGTATCTAAGACACTTTATGTAAACAGAAAAAACATTCACCACTACTAATGACAAGAAAGCAAATGACAGGAAAAATGTTTTTCGGACCGAAACTTACTTCCGGACGCCGAAAATCTGTATGTCGAATAAAACTCGTTTTACGCCCCTATTGTAAACATGGACCTCCGCAGCCACATTATTGTTCCCCTCAACTAGGCCATATGCATTTTTAAGTGATGGAAACGTCACAATATAGTTTCGGAATACAAACCATTGGGATTGTTTGATCAATGCCTGCAAAAGACAGCGGTAGCCCGTAGCATTAACACTTTCATAAGCAACAGTCACTATTGACCACTATATAAAAAATCGAGTTTTTAAACAAATTTTTTGAATCGACTCCATTACCGACACAACAAAAAAAACAATACTGAAATCCGTTTATTTTTTACCCCCCAAATTGACCTTTCAAATTTAAGACATTCTTTCGATTTCTGAAAATTGAAGAATTTATATGAAAAAGTGACAAATAAAACCACCTTGGGCTAATTATTTTACAAAACCAATTACCATATGTGTAGATAAGAGGTATGCGCCCCAAACCAAAAAAACAAAAACGGCATAGGAAAACGCTACATAGACAAGCTGGAACAAAATAAAAAAAAACATATAAAAATAAAGATTTTTTTCTACATTTCAAAAACCAAGGAAAGTAATATATATATATATATATTTATATATATATATATATTTTGACCAAAAGTAGCAAAAACGTCTACCATTTAAAAAAAGTGCAATAAAAACAAAAATTGCTAAGAATTCTAAAAACATCTCTTGTAAAAGTAACAAAAATGTTTATGAATGACCAAAGTTAACCAAAACACCTACGTACAAAAAAATACGTTTAATCTCTTCATATAACTACCCTCAAAAGGGGTCATTTGAAAGTTAAAATAAAGAGAAACCGAAAAAACTACACAACAAAAAAAACGAGCATTGCAATGTTGTGCTATTAAGCAAAACTTGCCACAAACGACAAGACACAAATAAAAGAGAGACTTTTATAAACTTTTGAAAAGCATGCAAAACAAAAAAATTCAAATAGCAAACGAGAGCATGGTAACTTCGACGCTTTATTGGGGGAAAAACTATGTGGATTTATAGATATGTTGATGGATACATCTCTACGGGTTTGGAACACTGTGGACATTTATAGGTGAACATGAAATATTTTCATAGTTAGGCGTGGAGAAACGCCAACTGATATATCGCCGTCAAAGGTACTTTCCTCCTTTTTAGGGTGAACCTCCATCAGCTAAAAAGTTTAGTACACCATGGAGCTATTAGTGTTAAAAACACTATAGCGGCACCCCTTAATTACGATACCTAAAGTATAATTAATAATGCTATTTTTTTTTTATACTAATATCGGTACGGTTTAATTAGTGTCACCCACAATAATTCACAATGTATTCAAATAGTGTAATGTGTGTGTGTGTCATTTTGTACAACAAATTGCTCGATATTTTTACTAAAGTTAAAAAAAAAATGGCAGACAAAATCCCCCACCCGAGAAACGAAGTGGCGTCGACACGTTGAACGCACCCAGATTTGATAAAGAGGGGGTGAAATAGCGCAAAATTGTAGTTATATGTTTAGAGGCTGACTATGTGAACAGTGGCTATAGCGGCTGCACTATAGGAATGCTTAAATAAATTAGTGTAATGTGTCTTAATTAGCGTTAATGTTTTGTTAAAAACATCAAGATTCTCCAAGAGTAAACATTGACCGTTCGCTTTCCGCTTTTTTTTATTGCTTTCAGGTTGTTTGAAATGTTTGTCCTTCCAATGAGATGGTACGCTCGTACAAATCTTACATACATTCGGATTGTACGCTTGGAAAATCTTTAACAACTTTCACTCTTAACACAAGTCTACGTGGTAATGTTGGGTATTGAGGGCCCTTTGCCGATATTCGATATGTACCGAAATTTAGGTATCCGATAATCGATATATCGTTTCGATATACCGAGGAGCTTAATATCGCGATACTTCTGTGATATATCGCCCATATCACTATACATTTTAATCGCAATATATTAGGCGACGCTTAGTCAAAATTTCAGACGGGTCTGGCGACATCGGGGGAGGGGGGGGTTTTCCGCATCATTTTTCGCACGTATCTGCATTGATCTGTACGATACCCACCTTACCAAATATATCGCGATATAGCATGTTGGTCCCGGCATGATATATCGGCCCTTGACCAATCGATAGTGATATCGAATATCAACTTATCGCGATATGATTTTACCGATACCAACATTACTACGCGTGTCATTTAAAATAAGGGATTATTGAGAGGTTAAATTGCACCCGCAGAATCACCGGAAGTTTTATGAGTTCGCTTACAGTAAATTTCATGCGCCAACCGCTGCCACGAGATCACAAGTTTGACGTTTGATTCTTGTCGTATCGGTAAATATTTCAGATGCATGGTTTGAGAGAGAGGGGAAGATGTGTTGCGGAGAGGGGTTCAAATGTCCAACTAAACCATACCAAACTAAACACGCATTCTTCTCGCTGCAAACCGCCACAACCTGGTCGGTCAAACTACACGCCAAAGATTTCCGTCTAATTTCATCAGACACTAAATTTTCCTAGCGGTTTCGCCGGCTGCTAAGTAATATGAAATGACGCGAAAAAAAATATCCAAAACTCATTCTTCGATGGAACAAAATGTCGCCAACATGGAAATAACCCTTATTTTCTGCTCAGAGATGCGCATGCCAGTAACTTGAAGGCAGCTCACATGCAGTTTGAAAAGACTCTTCCGGGTAAAGAAGACCGAATACTTCACATGACATAAACAACTGAGCCCATGTTTTGTTTACATTAGGTTTTGCACCAAAGAGGAAGTAGATAGACACATACAAAGGTATAAGTCGTAATTAATCCATTCGGCATATTGTTACGGATGATCTCTTTGCCTTTAAGGTAGACAATTATTCCGTCCAGAATATATTTGGAATTTCAATGAACTGAAACATGTGGTGTTAAGCAAAGTAAAGTTTCTCCGGAAATAGTATGTAACACGTGTGGCTGAAGGTTTTGGCAAGCTGGTATTGAGTTCGGTAAAAACTGCATTCATTCGCTAAAAGAACAAATGTTAGTGAACCAAATCATAATACAACTGCGACAAATGGTGATTATATTTTGTGTGGGATAACTGACTTACTAGATAAGGACTCCACTTGAAAGCCATTCAACATCTTCCTCATGTCAGTAGTTAAGATCAGAATTGAGCCAGCTTCAATTCCATGCCTTTTCAGCGTATGCTTGCATGTGTCAAAATCATACTATACTTAGATGCATTATTTTTCCTTTTTTTGCTTAAGACTTGGGTGTCACCTCTCATGCAACCTTGCTCACCGTTATTGAAGCCAAAATCTTATTTTCCACTCGTATTAAAGAAGGTGAGGCTGGTAGCTCGAGGGTCGTAGAAAGCGGGGCGGCGCTCATTTCTGGATGAGTCCCACAGCCTATCAGAATTGTAGGTTCTTAAAACAGTGCATGTTCTGCATGCCCAAGGTGATAAGGTTGATAAAAAAAAGTAAAAGTAGCAGAAGCATAACAAAAACAAAAGACAAAAATAATTCAGCGAAGGTGTTATCTTTAGTCAAAGCTTCCCAATTACAAAAAGGATATATTTCCCACACCCACTCACTCCATTTATCCCACTAAGCAGAATAAAGAACTATTTTTTTGCAGAACAAAACAGAAAGAAATACAAAACCGGCCACAAACTGGATAAGTAATATATTTTGTGGGGGGGCAATTTCGTGGAGCCCGTGTCTCTTGCCAAGTGTCATATTGAGTTCAACTTAAGCGCCTTGGTCATGTATCCAATGCTTCTATATGGATCAAAGAAATGTTGGGTGAGCTAAACTATTTTGTTGGCTGTTTAACCATTTTTACGGACAGCATGAGTTTCATGGGTCTTGTGAAAGATATTGTTTTCCACACGCTCACATAACACATTCGCATTCAATAGCATTTCGTGTGAGATATGGTGACTCGAAAGTCTAAAGGAGTCGAGTTTCGTTATGTGACGACTTTGGAAGAAGCTGCCGATACGTTGACAAAGGCGGCCGTACATGATTAAATTTTGAGGGGGCGACCTGAATTAGGGTTGTTGTGAGATTTGTCTCACATTGAGAAAGAGATTGTTGGATTTACTCTTGAGAATCAAGCGTCCGCGAATGTCCACAATGTTTCGATTTGTGGAGTACAATATGGTTTCGAATCTGTATGTTGACGTTGCAGTACCTTATATTTGGTACTTTGTCGTCTCCTTCGTAAGGTCAATAGATATTGGTTGGTTTGAAAGCCATGGTAGCTTAAAAAGGCTCACTATGAATCGCTTATAGTGTTAATAACAATAAATCTGCGCCTTCAAATTTTGACCAGCGAACCTACAATAGAAATAATTATACTAATATTTTTTGCATTGATACATTTACGAAACTTTAATGACTCTAATTTAGTCGATTTTTAAATAGTGTAGTGCGTAAAATGTGCCAATCGTACAAAAACTGTTTGTTTTTTGGTACAAATGTAGAGAAAAAATATCCGATAACGGCGTCGACATGGAAAAGTGAGTGCGATTAACACGGAAGCGCATTGAGATTTTATTCCTACTAATCAAGACATGGGAAAATAACACGAACCTGCTCTCGCATGTCCAAACCTCGACCATGTGACCACAAACTATAGGCGCTATAATATGAGAATGAGTATCTTAATTAGTGTTAAATAAATAAATTAGCATTAATGTTTTGTTCGCGTTAACCCGTTGAAACCAATATAGAATTAATAATTCTAGACACCTAATCGCTTCTCGATATGGGAAGTCAACATTAATTCCTTCTTGAAATTCCCAAAACTGTACTTGGGAATTCGAAGGAGTTCTCACCAACTTAGTATCAAACACGGCAAACAGGAAAAACCATTCACAACAATATTGTACTTGAATTATAATAAAATCACCATTCACTTAATTTTTTTTTAAATCCCAAGTATGTAAGGGAACTCTCCAAAGTCATTTACCTTAGCGTGTGGTCACATGTTGTTGGATCTTAAAATAAATAACCCACTCAAATTAAATGCTCAAAAACATAAAACATTACACAACGGAAGCTGGTAAAAGGCAAGAGGATAGTCGGCCAACAAATTAATAAGTGTTTTGGCCGAAGCCTCTTTACAACAACTCTTCTCTCCTCTTCATCTCTCTTCAAAGATAAACTCTGCACTCTTAAAAGATCACTCAAGAATGATCATACTCCTTAAAACCTCATTTTCCAAAAGGATCACTAAGGATCCGCAACGCCTCTTAATTGACCACAAAGGATCTTCACCTCTCTCTTAATTGACCACGAAGGATCTTTCCCCTCTCTCTTAATCAACCACAAAGGATCTACATCTTTACCCATTAATTGATCCAAAGCTAATGCAAGGATAATTATGCAACTGAACTCTGCTGCCTAAATAGCCTCTCTAACTAGCTTACAAAGCATAGCAAGCAAAGTAGCAAGTCGGTAAACTCCAGTCTCCTTCTTGGCTGGGGCACACTGAAAGGAAGCTTCTACGACAAAAGGCGTACACGCCTTTTCTTTCGAAACGCGAAACTGTAGAATGAGAAGTTTCGTGCGTGTGCCGTGTAGGCACGAAACTAAAACACCTGCACACGAAACAAAAAGTGACGCGAAACAAAATCGTACATTTTGTTCGCTGGCTCAACAACTACACCGTCAATCGCTATTAGAGTAAAGGAATAAATAGCGTAAAAAAACAATTAGTGTTATTAACACTAATCGGGAATTTTTTTTTTTTGAAAAAAAACATATATACTAATTAATCCCTAACTGTAATTTGGGTTGTCCTAAATAATAAATACCCGCCCTTTCGATATCTACAGTAATATGTGTTTTCTGTACAAAATCTGACAATTCGTACGCCGTCGCGCTGTTCACACGGTCGACGGATGAACATATGAGAACGTGATTTTTGTTGTCGAGTTTGTGTCTCTTTCTTCCAGTGCACATTCACATGTGTGCGCAATAATGTTAAGTGCCATTTTATGCCTTTGTAATTCAAAAAGTACAATTTCGTACGAAATTGTTCTGTCCGTACGCCACACTATTTCCATCTAAGTGTACTTTCATTATTAACGCTAATTGAAAAAAAAACCTAATTAGAATAATGGAAAAAATAGAATTATGGATTGTATTTCGGGTTTTTTTTTTTGAAAAAAGGGCACCGAATTGGTGTTATATACTCTAATAGCGATTGACGGTGTACTGACGGGAAACAAAGGCGTACGTTTCGTTGCCAAACATCAATACTCCAAAGGTACCAAACTCCAAACGTACACAAAATATGTACTTGCGAACTGAAGCCGAACGATTCAAACGCCAACCCGATATATAAGTGACGTCCAACTCAAACCGTCACAAATCCACCCGTGCAAAGTACTCGCATCAAATATCTCTATACCAATACATAGATGCGAACCGAAGTCGAGCGCTTTGTCCGCGAACGCGATATACATTGCAGTTCACTAAAGCCTCACTATGGCGATTCAACAATGAATCTAACAATCCCCCTCTTATTGGCAGAATCGCCAAAACTCCTCAAAACAAAACTCCACGCGATTTCGTCCTCTTTGACAATTCGCACAATAACGAACACATATAAGATTTCGATTCGCGTATTCATTGTTTCCTTTCCTCACGCGATAATTTCACCTCGTCAAAACTCTTTTTCTCAGCAATTGATTTAAATTCTTGTACTTTAGCCAGTTCCATTTGGACTCCCAATCGCAAGAGCTTTTTGCTTTGGATTATGATTGAGAATCCTAGACTAATTTATTGAACAATCATTGCTATAATATAACATCTGGTTTTTTCACATCGACATTAATGTAATCTGAATTTGTAATATGAAATTTTTCAAAGAACTGATTGTCGGGTAAGTTTTTTCCTTATATTTTTGATTGCCTCTACGGTTTCAGTTTCCTTCTAAATCACTTCCTATCTTAAACTTGGAAGACTCGATTTGAAACTCTCCCATTTCCAAGTGTACGAAGACATTTAGGAACTGTGAGAGGCATTACTTTGACCATCAATCTCTATGTCAAACATTTCTTTCAATCCAATTTTCAATTTATAGAAATTGACATTCAATGCGGTCCAATGTCCGTATCTCAATCCTCAATGTCTAGGAATGCCATAATTTCATGTATTTTTCGGAATCCAAATTCTTTTGTAATTTATTCGATGTTCAAATTGCAATTTTCGAATACTTGTCAATGTCTTCATTGCGTTATTCCTCCACAATGTGCTTACCGGATCATGTGCATAGTACAAATCCCATAGAGGGATGTAGCCCAGAAAAAATATTACCCCTCTCGTTGGTGAAAAAATCTCCTTTTCTTTTAGTTTTTCAACACAAACCATAGCATAATAACCCCAAGTCCGAAGATGATGGATTGTCGATATAATGAAAATTCTCCTCTATCATCCTACAGGTCGAATTTTAATTTTTGGTGACATTGTCATTTCACCATGACATGCCATACTTTGAATATCTCGAATATGTCGAATTCCTTCTTTGAATGATAAGTGTAAATTAATTGGTGATAATCATCCACAACTACCAAAATGTATTAATCGCGTCTGATGTTTTCGGGTGTATTATGTCCATATAAATTAATGTAAAAGATGACAAGTTTGATATATATTGCCTTTGAACTGGTGTGGCAATCATATCTGTCGGGCTTCGCTACATCCTTCACATACATTGGATCTAATCTTTGGATGCATCGTCCAAGCGTGTATGCGTGAATTTTAATCATTCTCGTTAAATTTTCTTCGTACGTGTGGCACATTCGAGGATGCCAGAAACCTAAATCTCCTTTTAAGCTAAAGACGTGGCTAGCCACCGTTAAGTGCACTAGACTTCGGCATTTCCAAAATACTTTGTTGTGTATGGAGTCTTTCAGAATGCATATTCCAATTATAACGCCATCTTCTCGAAGAATTCGGATCAGAACATCGCCATGCGAAAATTACACGACATTTCGTTCGTTGAATTTACGATACAAACAACAAAGTGAACCGTTTGGAACAAAGAGTTCTTTAGTAGGGGTTCGATTTCATGCGCCAAAATAAGGGGTTTTTTCTTTCATTTTCCTCTACAACTTAGCACTGCATAGATGAAATCTACAATTGTGCAAAGAAAGTGAATAAAACGAAGTACAAACACTAAAGTAGAATTTGCGTCAGCTTTAATCTTAGTATGTACTACACTTTGTTATCTTGTGTTTCTCAACTTATGGCCATGTCATTTCAAACGTTACCTTTAAAATTTTGAAGAAAGTATCATTGGATCACAAATAGGAAAACAACGTCGCACGTTTCATACGATGTCAAAAGTTTTCAACGAAAAGAAGTACACCACTTTTTTCCTTTTTTTGTCAGTTTCAGTCTCGTACAAATTTATTTTTGCATATGTCAAACAATATTTTTAGTTTTTGTGTGTTGCATCTAGTACGAATTTTGTTTTTGCAGCTGTCGTAAGAATTCGATGTCATTTCAGTTCAAAAGGATATGAAAGACAAAGGCAAGGGTATTTTTTTCAACCAAGAATAACACAGTGATGGAAAGCTTTACGTTTACAATGTCACGCAAAGACACGCGACGTCACAAACAGTTTCAAAAAATAAGGTGCTATATCATAGATTCTAAATGTTTATAACCGTCACAAGCATTGTCAGCCCATAATTATTCTGATTTTGAGCTTCTCTAACCACTTTGAAATGGTGACACATGTTTAAGGGGGTGTCCCATGTAATCAATACTTTGATAAAGTATTTTGGACTGTAGTGAAGAATCTCCGTACTACTCTGAAGAGCGTCCCAATGTGCGAAAATGAAATCGAAACTTTGACTTGTGATGGTTGTGTACGTAGGTACAACTTTGCAACGGTTGAAGAGGACTACGAAACTTCCAACGATTGGTGACGCCATACTCACTTGTGACAACGTTAACGTCACACATTTAAAAACTTTCCGCCATGGCTACCTGATTTCGTTTTTTCGACATTTCCCATTCGACTTGTCATAAAAATATACGTAAAGGCAGTCAAAATAATTATTTTTCAAATACCTTTCATTTCATACCACTATTTTCGTGCAAACGTGTGAGTTAAGAGCACTGTAAGAGGGAGAGGGGAGAGGCGACGACGACGCAAAATTTTGCATAAGACCCATGAATGAAAGTGGAGGGTCGAGACCCATGTAGATTTTTTTTCCGTATATGCTTGTCTTTTCCGTACATGCGCATGACGAGCAGGGACCGAGTAAAATAAGGAATACTCTTTCATCTTCCTAAAATTTTCCACTTGTGTGGCGCGTGCGTGGGTTGTTTTTCATTCGTTGCCGTTGCCGCGAGACAAAATTCTCGCTCCGGCGTTGCGAATACCAGAGTTGATCTCAGTGCTGAGCTGCTTGTAAATTCCCCATGGCCAGAGGCATTTCCCGGTGAAATACCTTGGCCCTGTCGGCAATCAATTTTCGACCGTTCCCTTGCTGCCCATCTCCGGAAGGACCACTGCTTGGGCCGAGGCAGCGCCGGGGAGGATGGGGTGCCGTCCGAACAAAAGGAAATATGGACTGTGGGAGTGGAGGGATGCTTGCCGACTGAATCGGTACCCCATGGCGATCCAAGGCACCCTTCTATCCCACTCTCCTAGATCCTATTCCACAGCATATTTACGCAGTGACCGCTTCACTGTCACCACGCACCTTTCGGCCAAACCGTCGGCTTGTGGATGGTCTCGGCTGGTCAAGCAGTGGTCGATGAGACACAATTCCAACAAGTTGGAGAATTCTCCCGCAAATTGGGAGCCCTGGTCGGTCAGAACTTCGGCTGGTGCCCCAAATTGGGAAAGCACTCTCTGCAAGAATGCGTCCACAATCGCCTTGGACTCCTTCCTGGGTAAGACCACCAATTCGATCCACTTGGGAAAATGCTCTATCATTACCAACACAAAGCGGTTCCCTCGTCTACTAGTGGGGTGAGGACCCAGCAGATCTAGAGACCACCGATAAAACATCCCCCGATGGGAAGGGAATGAAGCTGAGCACCTCCTTTTTTGTCGAAAGCTGCTTTGACTCGCTCACAGGAGGAACACGTCTGCACAATCCGGTTGACTTGGGTCCGCAACCCGTGCCACCAGTACGATCCCGCGACCAAGGAGGTGGTCCGTTCTGCCCAAAATGGCCACACTGCTGGTGAATGTTAAAAATAAGAGTCTCCTTGTCGGCCGGGGGAGGAATCACTTTCCTCGTCCCATCTGCCCACTTCCGGATTAAGATGCCCCTTTCCCACTCGTATGCCGCCATTCGTGTTTGCACCCGAGATAACTGCACTCTTAACAAATGCGGAAGAGGGAAACCTTGTTAGACAGATTGGAGTGCATCGGGATCATTCCAAATATCTTTCCGTCCGGCCCCTATTGGCGCCTGCCCCTCCAGTTCTGCAGAGAAAGTGGACATCCCCCCCCCAGATTGAGGAAGCCAAATAAAGGCAGAGGAAGCTCGAATGAGTCCCAAACTGATTTCAGGGTCCTCATCATGGCGGGCCCCGGTGGAATCTCTAGTGGAAGGGTCAGGATTTCTGCTAAGTCCGTCGGCATTCCCATGAATCACTCCGGCCCGGTGGATTATGTTGAAGTCATATTCCTGCAGTATTAACACCCACCTGGCGAGCTTGCCAGTGAGCTTGCTGTTCTCCATAATCCACTTGAGAGGCTGGTGATCCGTGATCAGAGTGAAATGGACTCCGTATAGGTATGGTCTGAAGTGTTGGATGGCCCATACCGCCGCCGGTAATTCCCCGTGATAGCTGCTGTAGTTCCCCTCCTCTCGGTTATTACTCCTGCTGGCGTAAGCTACCACATATTCGGCACCAGCATCATCCAGTTGGGCTAAAACAGCTCCCAATCCAAACCGGCTCTAATCACTGTAAAGGAGGAATGGTCTTTGGTGATCAGGCATTCGGAGCACTGGGTGTTGCTTCAAGGAATCCTTGAGGAATTGGAAGGCAATCTGTTGCTCCTCCGTCCACTACTACTCTTGGTCTTTCCGCAGCAATTGGTTTAGAGGCTGAGCGTGGTTGCTAAATTCAGGGATGAATCTTCGATAATAGTTAGCCAGGCCTAAAAATGTGCGGAGTGCAGAGACGTCCTGAGGAGGGGGTAGGGCATCAAGGGCCGCAACTTTGACCATATGGGGACCCACTGTCCCGGGTGTAACTTTGTGTCCCAGGTAAATAATTTTGTGCACCCCAAAAATTCCCTTACCCGGGTGACATTTCAAGCCCGCTGCTTGGAGAGCTCGAAGTACAATCTGTATGTGCTCCAAGTGTTCCTCGAAGGTCTTCGAGAAGATAATCACATCGTTTATATAGCACAGTGCACAGTCAATTCCTCGGAGTGCCTCGTCCATGGCACGTTGGAATTTGGCTGGCGCATTCTTCAACCCGGATGGCATGTAGGGCCATTCATACAACCTGGACCCTGCCCAAAAAGTTGTCATTTCCCGGTGCTTTGGCTCCATCGCAATCTGGTGGATCCCATTCTTCATGTCTAGGGTGGAGAAAATGGTGGCCCCGGCCAGCGAGTCAAAAATCTCTTCCGGGGTAGGCATTGGGTATCGGTCAGGTACAGTTGCCGTTTTAAGCATCTGGTAATCTCCACACATCCGAAAGTCTACCGTTTTCCCAGATGAGTCCTTCTTGGGTGGGAGAACAGTTGGAGACTTAAATCCATGGAGTCCGGTACGTTTTTGAACCAATCTTGCTTCTACCAGAGTTTGTACCTTTGCCGTGATGAACTCCTTTTCCTTGAAACTGAGAGGGTACTGCTTCTGCCAAACAGTAAACGTCTCGTCTATTAAACCGATTCGAAAAGGGGTTCCTTTGTAGATGCCTACGTCGGTATCTAACCAAGAGAACACTTGTTTGTTCTTCTCCAATAGGTTGGAGAGCTGGGTCTTTTGTTGAGGGTCCAACTGCTCCCCTAAGGTCCAATCCATCTTTCCGGGTTCCACCCCTGCCCAGGCCTCTGGGGGTCTACCCCATCGAGAGATATCGAATATCATCCCTACCTGCGGGTCTACTTCAGCTCCTCCTGTTAGAAGGCTGCTGCTAACAACTTCCGCTAAGCTGTCTCTCTCCGAGTCTCCGCTCCCCCTCACCAAGGAATCCCTCAATTTCGGTAAAATGCTGGGACTGGAAAATTTTGATGATAAAAACTGTTTTCTTGCCTCCCTACCCCCCTCAAGCTGCAAGTGGGCCTGCACCGCTAACAACTTTGGAGCTTGAAGGTAACGATCCCTTGATTGCGGAGACTGTAGGCTAGAGAAGGCTAGGGAATGATTTATCACCCATATTATTGCATTTAGATCCATGCTTTGTCCGAGTAGGCTGCACCTCTGGAGGTCTGATATACCTGGTGCCGCGGTACTTGCTGGTTTGAATCCCATGGCTTGTTCTCGTTCTTCCACCGTTGGCGTTGTCCAAACTCCACTTTTGCTGTCAAATATCATTCCTGCCGCTCCCTTTTGATACGCATGGCTATTGGGGAAGGAAACCAATGTTGGCAGTGCTCGCCGTGGTGCTCTTGGTTGGTTCCACTGGACCAACGGAGGACGATCAGCCTTAGTTACGGGAGTAGCCATCCGCCCTTTCCCTAAAATTTGTTACAGGGTAATCTGGGGATCTGTTTTGTAGTTTTGTAAGAGCTTGTTCAGGACTGACAGAGGTATCAAATTGGTCCAATACACCCGAACTCTGTGAGCCCTGGATCCCAGTTGCGCCGCATCGAAAACAAGTGGAGCTCCTAGAATCTGCTTGACTTTATTCCATCTATTTGCAACTTGTTTTCTCTTATCATCTCCCGGATAGACACACTCCAAAACGTACCCCACTGGTTGGTCTTAGGATTGCTGCAGCCAGGAAAGTAATTTGATCATCTGGAAGAAGGTTCGACTTCTACTATTTTGATGTCCCTCGCCTTTCCCGGCTAGAGAGTATCCTTGACATGGCCATCCTGCAATCAGCAAATCCACTCGCTCCAGCATAGCAAGATGTGGCTTCAGGATCTGGTCTATATTTTGCGGAACACTTCGGTGAGATCTGCAGATGGCGGATACCGGGAGTTGTTGGGGATACAATTGGTGGAGTTGTTGTAGTCGGTATTCTGCAATTCTGTGTCCTCCATTGGACCACAGAATACAGGAAGCCTCTAGATAATATTTAACTAACCCACTTTAAGCCACAACCACTGCTGCCCAAGAAGGCAAACTGACAATTTGACTGCACCCCTGTGTAGCCTGGACTCCCCTGAGTCCGTAGAAAAAAGAATCACTGAAAAAGGCCAACCAGGCGATAAGTTATAGGGTGGCAAAGATGCCAATTTATACAAACTCTCTGAGAGAGAGGACTATCTACCTAAATTTTCCTAAGTCCTAGTTTTTCCTAATTCCCTCTCACAGCTCCTATCTACTGCCTGTACGAACCAATCACAAAACTGTATAGTACTAGAAAGTACTACTGCCGATGTACTTTCTGTACGGCCTCTGTACGACAAGGCCATAAGTGGACGCGTGTATACTTTCCACTCATCCGTACGTTCCTCGGAATTCCCGCGACCGAATGATGTCTCCCCACGTGGCGCCAGGTGATGCCACGTCACTAAATGCCAAAGTGACCACTCCGGGATTTTGGCGATGATGTGCGCCGTTGGATTATATGCGAAACGTAATCTTGGCCGGAATAAATGCTTGCGCGATATTTGTTCCGATGTAGAAATAAAATGCGTGGTATCCGTTTTGAATTAGCGTCGTACGACGTACTTTATAAAACTGTATATATGTACGCCGTAAACAGTTTTAGTTAAATGAACTTTATCCTTTCGAACTAAATATATATCTATCACATACCATAGCACTTAGCATTGGTCCTAGTCTATTAGGATAAAGCTTACCGCTACCGGTCGACTTGACGAACCGCAGGTACCGGGATCAAATCTCTGGTCCGTCAAGTATATTTTTAGTAACCTACTAAAAATAGCTTTCTGTTGAACTAAGGCAGCCATGGATCAACCTCTCTCTCTTTCCTTTAGTGACTACAACAAGTATGGGGGCTAGAGAGCGGAGGTGGAGGCAGGCTGTCCGTCCTTTCCTTTTTCCTTTTGTAAAAACATATTTAAACCTAGAAAATACTCTAGAAATCTATAAATTTCAACACTCCCCTTATTTTCTAGTCTAATTTTAATTTTTCTTTCAACCCGCATTTTTCCCGACAATATTTTAGTTTAGGAGAGGGCACAGGTTTGGTCATCATGTCAGCCACCATTTCTTCATCAGGTCTTTACACAAGATTTAGAATTTTATTTTCAACTTTTTCTCTTACGAAGCTTAATCTTATGTCCATATGTTTTGCTTTGAAATGGTGTTTTGGATTGGCTGCAATTGCAATTGCAGCTTGGTTATCGCAAAAGATTTCATGCACTCCCTCCTTCATAAATCCCAGTTCTTGTAACAATGATTTCACCCACATTAGTTCTTTTACAGCAGAACACGACGCCATATACTCAGCCTCCATAGTAGACTGAGCAACCACCTTTTGTTGCTTACTGCTCCAACAGCAAGCACCTTCCCCCACATACAAAACATATCCAGAAGTGCATCTTCTCATAGGTGCATCCCCATAACTGGCGTCACTCCAAGTGGTGATATCAGTATGCTCCCCTCCCAAATGCAACCATAACTCTCTAGTTCCCACCAGATATCTCATGACTCTCTTGGCTGCCTCCCAATCTCTCTTCCTAGGATCATTAAGACTCCTACTGAGTACTCCAACTGCTGCCGCTATGTCCGGCCTGGTACAGTTCATAAAATAGATTAAGCTTCCTACGACCTGTCTATAAGGAATAGACTTCATGAACTCTCTCTCCTCTAGACTCATCTGATCGTCTAAGATCATCACTCCTCCTTCTACACTCCCATCACTTACTTTTTTCAAGTCCATGGGAGTGGTACAACTGTTAGCATTTTCCATCTGGAATTTCTCAAGCATATTACCTATTGCTTCTTTCTGAGTAAGTCTGATAATCTTCTTCCCTCTATCTCTCTCCATTTGGATCCCCAAAATATATTTTGCCTCCCCTAAATCCTTCATATCAAATCTGCCCCTAAGATCTTTCTTTAGCCTATTGATATTATCTAAAGACTTACTTAACACAAGCAGATCATCCACATAAATTGCAATAAAAATGACACCATTCTCATCTTCAAACATATAGATAGAATGGTCAGAGCTGATCCGGATGTATCCCAGATCGGTGAGAAACTCATCTAGTTTCTTATTCCACTGTCGGGGAGCCTGTTTCAGTCCGTATAAGGATTTTATGAGCCTGCACACTTTGCTCTCTTCTTCTTCTTCCACAAACCCCTCGGGTTGCCTCATAAAAATTTCTTCCTCTAACTCACCATTAAGAAAAGCAGTCTTAATATCCATCTGGTGAATTTCCATGTCTTCCGCTGCGGCCAGACTGAGGAGAATCCTTACCGACGGGAACCGAACAACTGGAGCAAAGGTCTCCTCATAGTCAATCCCCTCTTTTTGGGTGAACCCCTTTGCTACCAATCGAGCCTTATACCTCTCAATTGTATTATCTGGGTTCAGTTTTAGTTTAAATACCCATTTACATCCAATAGGTTTTCTGTCTGGAGGGCAATCCGCTAGTTCCCAAGTATTTGCTTCCATGATAGAAGCCATCTCATCATTTATGGCTCTAATCCATCTTTCTTTCTCTGGACTATTCACTGCCTCTAAGTAAGACTGAGGCTCATCTGGGTGAGATAGCTTAGTTACCTTATGGGCAGCTTGTTTTTCCTGTATCCTTTTGCTGCTCCTCCTTCCTCCCTCAAACTCCGAAGCTGGAATGGATGGAAGTCTTGGATTTCTTCTCACTGTCTCATCGGCTCCCCTGTCCATAAAAACCGTATCTTGTCCCGTTTCTTCCATCTCCTCGAAGTCCATAGGGGTATGTGAGGATTCCGGTGAGTCTCCTGTATCTTCGATCTCCCCTGAATCTGTAATCACAGTTTCACTCATGTCTTTTTCGGGAACGACTGAGTTCTCCTCACTTTCGGACTCAAATCTGATCCTTATCTTCTTTGTATATTTGAAGGGGTCAAATGACTTCCCTTCATCCATGACAACTAAGTGTTTGACCAGAATGATATCTTTCTTTGCTAAGTCATAGACTCTATATCCCTTAACATCCTCATCATATCCCACAAAGTATCCAGGTTTTCCCTTAGCATCTAGTTTCCAGTTTTTCCTATCCGTGTCAAGACTGTAAACTTGGCTACCAAATACTTTAAGGTGTGAGATATCTGGTTTCCTTCCAACCCATCTCTCATAAGGTGTCACTCCCTTTACAGCTGAGGTAAGGACTCTATTTTTAATATAGTTGGCACAGTTCATTGCCTCTGCCCAAAATCTCTTTCCTATTTTCTTGTCTGCCAACATACTGCATGCACTATCTCCTAGTGTTCTATTCAACCTCTCAGCTACCCCATTTTGTTCTGGGTTATATGGTACAGTTTTCTGGTGCTGCACTCCCTCATCTCTCAAATATTCCTCAAACTCGTTAGAGGTATATTCCCCCCCATTATCACTCCTTATCCTTTTAATGGGGGTTTCATGCAACTTCTCACTCCAAGCTTTATATTCTTTGAAGTAAGTTGATGCTTCAGACTTTGTTTTCAAAAAGTAGACTCTAGAGTATCTAGACCAGTCATCAGTTATTGTCATCATAAACCTCTTTCCTCCAACCGAAGGTACTTTTGCAGGCCCCCAAATATCTGTGTGGACTAAATCTAATACTTTCTCACCTCTATATGTGGCGGCTTTGGGAAAGGGAAGTCTGTGAGCCTTACCTTGAGCACAACCACTACAATCATCCATTATTTCATTATCCCCAAACTCAATGCCATCTACTACCCCAAGTTTTTTCATTTCCCTTAACCTATCAAAATGTACATGCCCCAACCGCTTATGCCAAATCATCACCTTAGGAACACCAACATAGTAAGCATTCTTCTTTTCATTACTCAAGTTAAGCCTAAACATTCCTTGGCTACCCTTATCTGCTGTGAAGTAAACTTCATCCCCATACTTAGCTGTAAAGACTCCCTTTCTGGTGAAGGTATCAAACTCTTTGTCATCTAACACAGACGTAGAGACAAGGTTTTTACTCAGCTGTGGAATGTAAAGTACATCTGAGAATGTAAGTATAGAAGTCTTACCCTCCACTAAGACTTTCAGATCTACTGATCCCACTAGATCTGTAGTAACCACTCTCCCATCCCCATACTCTATCTCTACAGTAGGAATCTTTCTTAACTTAGTAAAGAGTTCTTTATCACGACACATATGCATGGATGCACCTGAGTCGATGATCCATCCTTCCTGTGGAGCTTCCCGGATGGCTCCAAGGGCACACTTCTGCCTCCGAGGAATATCCTTCTCCTCCAAACTCTCGTCAAGAAGAAGCTCCCCATCCTCCTCAGAGGACTCATCCTCGGTTTCTCCTGACACCTTTGTATCCACAAGTGCCTTTTTCTTCCCTCCGGAAGAACCCCCTCCACGGTTCTCTTGGAGCCTCAGCTCTGATAGCTTGACACAATCTGCAATAAAGTGCCCCGGCTTTTTGCAATAATGACAAAGACCCTTTGGGGGCCTTTGTCCCCCTGAATGATCTCTTTCCCCTCTATAAGGTTTCTTCGGGTCCTTTCCCCATCGGTCCCCTCCTACTGCTAGAGCTTGAATGCTCTTTCCTCCTCTCCTAATCTCCATTGTGTTTTCCTGCACAAGTATCATCCTGACTACTGTGTTCCATTTCCATGAACTATCAGGCATTCCCTGTACTCAGTACACTAAGTTTTCGAACTCATTTGGTAATTTCATGATAAGGGTGTTAACTTTCATTTTCATTGTACCTATCCACCCGGCACTTTCCATTTCTGTATACAAACAAGAAAGATCATTACAGTAATCTAACATCTTTCCTCCTTTGTAAGTGTAACTCAATAGCTTTTGCTCAGCCAACTGGAGCTCCTGAATAGTTCCAGCTCTATAAATTTCCACCAAACTCACCCACAACTCCTCGGCCTTGTAAATGTGAAGATGAGGAGTGGCCAAACCTTGAGTGAGGTGCCTCAGAATGAAGTTCTTGGCAGCCATGTTTACATCCTCCCACATTTGAGTATCGTTCTCCACGGTCTTCACGATTGCCGCTCCCGATACTGTGGCAATAGGAGTAAGGGGTGTCTCTTTCCCTTTCCCCTTTTCGGACACACTGCTATCCTTATCATCTGCCTCCTCCGCCGAGGCAGCCGTTGTTGCAGGAAACCTTACTCCCCCAAATCCTGGTGGAGTTCCTGAAGGTGGACGTTTCACTTGTCCACTGACGATACCCCAGTATCGTTTTTCACACAAAGCTCCCATCATCATGGCTTCCCAATAGATGAACCCAGATCCATTGAAGGTGGGCACCCTAGAGGGTGGGCCCATAACCTGCAATTCTGTGTCCTCCATTGGACCACAGAATACAGGAAGCCTCTAGATAGTATTAAACTAACCTACTTTAAGCCACAACCACTGCTGCCCAAGAAGGCAAACTGACAATTTGACTACACCCCTGTGTAGCCTGGACTCCCCTGAGTCCGTAGAAAAAAGAATCACTGAAAAAGGCCAACCAGGCGATAAGTTATAGGGTGGCAAAGATGCCAATTTATACAAACTCTCTGAGAGAGAGGACTATCTACCTAAATTTTCCTAAGTCCTAGTTTTTCCTAATTCCCTCTCACAGCTCCTATCTACTGCCTGTACGAACCAATCACAAAACTGTATAGTACTAGAAAGTACTACTGCCGATGTACTTTCTGTACGGCCTCTGTACGACAAGGCCATAAGTGGACGCGTGTATACTTTCCACTCATCCGTACGTTCCTCGGAATTCCCGCGACCGAATGATGTCTCCCCACGTGGCGCCAGGTGATGCCACGTCACTAAATGCCAAAGTGACCACTCCGGGATTTTGGCGATGATGTGCGCCGTTGGATTATATGCGAAACGTAATCTTGGCCGGAATAAATGCTTGCGCGATATTTGTTCCGATGTAGAAATAAAATGCGTGGTATCCGTTTTGAATTAGCGTCGTACGACGTACTTTATAAAACTGTATATATGTACGCCGTAAACAGTTTTAGTTAAATGAACTTTATCCTTTCGAACTAAATATATATCTATCACATACCATAGCACTTAGCATTGGTCCTAGTCTATTAGGATAAAGTTGACCGCTACCGGTCGACTTGACGAACCGCAGGTACCGAGATCAAATCTCTGGTCCGTCAAGTATATTTTTAGTAACCTACTAAAAATAGCTTTCTGTTGAACTAAGGCAGCCATGGATCAACCTCTCTCTCTTTCCTTCAGTGACTACAACAAGTATGGGGGCTAGAGAGCGGAGGTGGAGGCAGGCTGTCCGTCCTTTCCTTTTTCCTTTTGTAAAAACATATTTAAACCTAGAAAATACTCTAGAAATCTATAAATTTCAACATATTCACTGACGGCCCGAGCATCCGGTGAAATTTCCACGGCCACATATGACTCCACTTTGTGCCCAGCTTTTAAGACAGCTTCGAGGTCCGAGCTAATTCCAGAAAATAGGGATAATATCCGGAGTCCAGAGTCTGGGATAGATAATGACACCACTTGTCGATCGATTTTTTGATTTTCGGGCGGAATTTTCGAAGATTCCAACCGAGGTTCTTCTTCCTTTACAAAAACTGCTGTCAAGGATTTGTCCACTTCCTGCCGAAGTTTTGTTATTTGTAATAATCTGTTCTGGTATCCTTCTTCCCACCGCTTGGAAATAGGGAATTGCTATATTATGTCTGCGATATCGGTGGCGCTGGCAAGCAGTTCCGTGGGTGTGTGAGTGGCATAGACGGGATAACATCCTGCGACGGGAGCATTATCTTTCCCCTTATTCCATAGATCCAGGGAACCATCACCTTGACTCCTTCTGGATCCTCAGGATCCCTAACAGTAAACTGCTCTTTCCACACACTTAATCCCATATTCACCCTTGTCCAGGTGGCCATTCCCAATAAAATCTCAAACTGCTTACCTTCCACCACCAGGAAGGGAAGTTGAATTCGGACCTTTTGACCTGCGTCGTCGGCAAACTCTATTAACATAGCTTTGATTATTCCGTGGACCGGTTGGCTCACATTGCTAACAGTACTTAGACAGATGTCACTGGGGAAGATTTCCGGTCGAAGTTCTTCCGGCATTTGCTGCAGAGCCGATGTGGTGATTAGATTTGGGAGTGCTCCTGTGTCGACCACTACGTCTTGATACCCGCCGTATCCGTTGAGTTTGAAATTCCCAATCCGGTTGAGAATTAGAGCCACAGATAGCGTTTTGTAGTCCTTATCCATCATAGGTGTTTTTGGGTCGGCTGACCAAAAAACGGATCTGGCCTGATCGGCCAGGTGTTTCTCCCCTCCTGAATGGATTTCCTCTCTGAGGGCCTGGATGAGAACTTCCTCCGGCAAGTTATGAGAAGAGGCCAGTGTTTTCACGCGTGTGAGAGCGTAAGGCATTAGTTGCTTTACTAACATCACTGCTGGTTTGGAGGAGGAGGTTGAATTTTTGGTGACGAAATGGAGGAATCTATTGGTTCCACCGGTTGATTCTTCTCCCCCCCTCCTGCTTCCTCAATTTCTTGGTCGGATTCTGGCGCAGGCGGCGTTTCTGGCGTGTTATCCTCCGGGCGTTCTGCCAAATATTTTTCGAACCAGTCTTGGTTGTCACGCGTCTCTTCCTCCTTTGCTTGTTCCTCCATCTTCCTTGTTTTCGTTGTTCTATAATTTTCAAATCCCGGAGGCAGTTTTGTTGCGCCTGGTGGAGGTGGGTTTGTAGATTTTATTCCGAGGCGTATGTTGTCGTTGAGGATGACGGCCCTGGGGGTGAAGGACAGAGGTCCAGTAGCGTTCCTGTTGTGGTCTCGTGGAGCGAGCTTCTACATGTCCATTCGCTGCGCCAAGGTTGAGTTGCGGAGATGCATGCGATTGTCCCCCACCCCGACATTCCAGGCTCCAGAAAGGAAGGTATGTGTGTGATGTGCTTTCGGAGGATCCATGTCCCATCCCATCACCTCGTCATCGTCTTCGCCCGCTGCGGTTTCCTGTTCAAGCTCTGCCAGTATTTGTAGTACTTCATGTTTTCTCCGGTGGAGTTTTTGGGCGGCCGTCATAGCGGGAGTCCTGGAGGGCGATCCTAATCGCAGAGATGCCAATTCTACGGCCATGGCTGCCATTTGCTGGCTCTGCTGTTGGATGATAACCTCCGGTGTAAATCGGGCTTAACCTGTTGGCTGTCGTTCTGGGTTCTCCGGGGTGCGGCGTCCCCAAGGGTAAAGAAGCTTCAGCGGTAGAGGATTCACGGCAGTTTCACCTTCTCCGGTGAACAGTGCATATTGCATAATCTCTTTAGGGACTCCATTCTTTCGGAAGCACTGCCCTTCCTTGTGACCCATGAAACCGCAAGCCTCACACTTGGAGCCCTCGGTAGTATATTTGCCCCTCAATTCATTGGAGATTTACGCGTCATCAAATTTTAGAAGTTTTATCTGTCACAACTGGGCTTGCGACATCTTTGCAGTCTCAGATCGTGGCGTCGGCCGGTAATTGTCTTTGTTCACCGGTGTTTTATTGTCTGACCCTCCTCCTTGCTTCCTTTCTTGTTGCCTCTTTGTCCTTTCAGCTCTCTCCTTCTCCCATTCCTTCTGCTTAAGAGGTAATTCCGGTTTGAGCTTCCCGGGGCATCGCTTCCATCCATGACCTGTTTGTTGACAGTTTAAACAGTTAAAGAGGAAAAAACTCTCATCGGCCCCATGGCAGGTTCGGATCCGCTATCCACCACCTGTTTCCCCTTGAGCTTCCGCAAGGCTAAGAGCTCGGCCGACTCTTCATTTTCGGGAGGCATTTCTCCGGCAAATCCTGCAAAGTTCCCTCGGGTTTTTCCGGTTACCGCTTTTTCCTGGGCCTCTCGGTGGACAAAGTGATCATAAAGCTTCATTGCGCCAGAGATATTTCTTTGGCGGTTGGATTGACGTCCTGGATGGCCTGTCCCGCAATCCAATTATTGAGGGCGGCCTGCCCCGTCGGTCCGAACGAATTTCGGACGGCGATGAAATATTTGGTTGCCATGGCCGGAAGATCAATGGTTGAGAGTTTGGTCTTTTGACAGAGGCTGGACAATCTGTTAGAAAGAGTCTGGGGTGTTTCACTCTTTTGGCAACGGAATTTCGTGAATTCCTTGATAGCAGATTCATTCCTCTCGGTGTAAAAGAGTCTCCAGGCATTCAAAAGAGTGGTACAGGGGGTTGGGTCTGCAACCATCCGAGTGGTTGCCTTGGCCTCCTGGATGGCTTGAACCTGAGCGATATAGGATCGTCCTTGTGCCTGCAGTTTCATGTCCTCTGTGAAGAGGGCGGTGACAGGAGCGGCTGCAGCGGCAGCCAAGTCTGCTTCCGCTTGCAAGACTGCCTCATCAAGGATAGGGTCTGATATTTTGATGCTCGGAGCCATCAGAAAGGGTTGTCGCTCCTTGCAGTCTTCCAAAGCGCCCCCAGCCAGATAGTTCACTATCATGGGGAAAAGCGTGGTCTCGAAGTCATCCGGAATGGCTCCGCCCCTGTATTTGTTAATTTCAGATTGGGTGAACGACTTCCACAGCAATTCGAAATCAGAGAAAGCGATTCCCGAGCTATCTCCTGTAAAGATCCTTGCGTCCCCCATTTCTTTTTCCTCCTCTACAAGGTTGGTGAACTGTGAAGAGGATGGTCCGGTTGGGCTAACAAATTGAACCGGTGAAATTACCCGTGGATCTGCGTTGTCAGGCTCGGGCCCGCCTCCTTCTCCGGTAGAGGGAGCTGTCTGACGAGAGATGGCACTCCCCTCCACTGAGGAAGTTCCGGGTACTAGTGGGATAGTGAGATGGCCTGTATCTCCCTGGAGTTGGCCCTTGGGAAACGAGGAGCTTATCATCTTGGGAAAAACTGCCTGAAGTCTTGCTCCTCTATACCCAAAAGAGGCCCGTTCCTCTCGGCGAAATGTTTCCACCGAGAGAATGTGGAGAATAGGTTTAGTCACCGATGGTCCTTGAGGGATTGGTGGAGAAGGGGATGGAGATGACCGAGGACTACGAGGGAAAGGTGTCTGTCTCCGTGTACGCCTTCTGGAGGTTTCTGGTGGAGGAGTTCCTTCGCTGGAATCGGGAGAACGTCGGTGAGGAGGAGAGTAGGCAGGAACGTCGTACTTGTAGGGTAAGACAGGTGGTCCCGGTGACCCACGGACTGCAGCGGCCGGAGAAACAGAAGGCGAAGGAGAGGATGCCTGAGGTGGAGATGGAGGAGGAGTGGAAAGCCCAAGGGAGATGTGTTGTCTCTGGTCGGGTTGTAATAATACCACGGCCTCCGCAGTTGAAGACCCAGCCACTAAGACAAAGTAGGACGCTCAGTGGAGGCGGCTGCAACGTTATCCGGTAAATCTGCACCCATCCCCTGTTTGTTAGGTCATGTTGTTTCCCCCCATTCCCGCTGAAGAGGAGACTCCGGTCTAAGTTCCGAAGAAATCCCGGGAGCTGGCATCTCCGTAGGGGTTGTCTGCACTGTAGGTTGTCTCCCAACCGAGGGACCTGTCTCTCTAAGAGGAGCTACCTGTCCACTAAGGATCCCTCCTGATATTCGTCTAGCCTCCCTTATGAGGAGCAATTCCTGTTCGAGGGGCCTCTTCCTCTCTTCTTCAAAAGCTTCCCAATCGATAGTGACGGGTCCAGCCCCCGCCGTAGCCTGACTTTGGGATCGCAAGATATCAACCAGTTTTTGTCTACTGCTCACCACCCCTGAGAGATAAGCAATCCCCAAACCCTGTACCTCGGGATCGGTGGGTCTAGAACGCCACAACCCCTCTGATGGTCGAACCACCAGAGTAGAAGGAGATTTTGAGCTAGGAGAGATGGAATCGGAAGGGAAGAACGGTTCCGCTTTTGGTCGGGGAGCGAACTTGCCCTTGCGGTCCAGATGATCGAACCTGTACCCCTTATTTGGCTCGGGTAACCCTCACTTGCTGGTCCCTTCCCCGTCCCGTGTCCGAGGGACCGCCCCGCCGTGAGCCGGCCTGCTGGTTGCGGGGTCTTGAGATGGGGTGGGTTGCTGGTAGGAAGTTGATGGTCCTCCCGGTTGCTCCGGTACGGAGGTTGGGGAGCCACTCTCGGATGAACTACTGAGTATCTCCACTACACCTCCCACTGGGCGTACCACTCTGGCTCGATCTGACCTGGCTACCCTCTGCACCAACTCCTTCTTAACCTTCAACTCATGGAGATCATGAATGGCTAAGATTTCTTTGCGACCCGGCCGGTTAGGATCGGTCAGGATCGTAGGATCCATGTACATTTCTGCTATCGGTGCCTTAGATCGGGTATAGCGACCGACCTCGGGAAGGTGACCAGGGACTGCTTCCTTGTGGCCCTACCCCTTTCTACGGCTTTTAGGGGATAGGGGCAACCTCTGCCTTCTCCGAAGCCATAGCTCTGACTGACTCGGACAACGTTGGGAAATTCTCGGGGGGAAAAGACAAGGGAGGTGGAGGGGAGGGTCTCCCCTCTGGGTGCATAGGAGGAGTGTCGACCGCAACCCCCCGGGGCATCTCTCCCTTAAGAAACAGCTCTATGTGTACAGGTGAGCCAAAGGAGGGTGCTCCCTCGGGCACCTGTGACTCTTCCTCTTGGGCCACCGCTTCCTGCCTCTCCTGCTCGTCCGATCTGACCCCCGGAAGATCCTTATCCTGGACTTCTCCTCCCCCCATAGCTTACTGGAAAAGAAGATCTAAATCCCCTTATAAAAGTACTCCGATGTGAGCACCTATCCTCTTTAACCTAAAGAGACAGGTTGCTGTTTCAGTACTGTGACTATCTGTTGGAAGCCTAACAAAAATCCTCTCAAAATCCGCTATTCTGGTAGAAAAGATTCTGGTAATCGACCCGGAAGAAACCCAACCACAGCCCCAAAAAGGACTACCAAAGAGAGAACCCATATGCTTCCACTCAGAAAAATGAAAGGATATAAATATAAAAATCATGTCTTAGAATTAACAATATCACCTTGCCCTTAGAAAAGAATAGAGATATAAAGTTAGAATGTGGAATAATAGCAAGCGAGCTCAACCTACCCCCAAAACGTAACGTGGACAACCAAAAGGAGACGAAATATCCCCCTGAAACCTCGGAACAGGTAAGGCCTCCTTAACTCCTCGATTTCCGCGACCCGAAACCGGCAAGACCCTTCTTGGTTTCCAACAAACACTAGTCCCCAGACCGCCCAAAACAGGAAAGATGGTGCCAACCACCCAACCGGACTACGATTTCCACAAAGGACGGATGCAAACCAAGATGGCAATAGGGTTTCAATCACAAGCAAAACAAAATTTCTCCACAAGAAAGTTTGCTGGAATTTCTAGGGTTTTTCTCAAGAGACAGTACTGAAACAGCAACCTATCTCCCTCGGCCCGAAGTGCCTTATACAAGCAAAGTTTGTCCTATCCATAGTACCAAAGTCAAAGCAATACCAGGAGCCAATCACCGGCCAGGAATTGTTATCGTACGGACACAAGACAAAACATGTTGTACTACACTCAGGGCAAAAAGTTAGGCGACTATCTCCGGCTAGATTAGAAGCCACGTGGTTTTTTATTATGACAGAATCCTGAGCAACAAAGTTCTAAATTCACGTGAAACGCCTAACTTTGACTCACATTTATAAATGCTCTACCCGGCTGGTGGACCTGAACTAACGTCCTACTGATAGCCAACAGCAAAATCTACAAGACTATCCCGAAAGTTACGTGGCGTTCCACAATGTAGCCCCCAACGGGACAGTTGGCAACTGGTCACATGTAACACGATGGTAATCTTTGGAACGGAGTAACTTTGTCGTCCGGCCTCCGTTAGACGCGAAATAAATTGCGTTCCGTTCAGTTAGGAAAATAGAAGAATCTGGTCCGGCTGAGTGCGCTCCTTTCCTCGTACTTTAATGACCGTACAGAGGAAAAAGGCCGGGGAATCCTTGGTAAGATAAAAGGGGTGCATGTGAAGCACATGAGCTTGACAAAGTTGACTCGACTTGAACAACATGGTACGACTAGGAAAGTCAACCGCGAACCAAATTGAATCATACGGTACGACTTGAACTTACGTGAACTGAAACTACCAAACAATTTCCACGTCACTTCTATAGTACTATTCAAACATACGTGAAACGAAATGAGCATTTTATTTCTGCGTCACTTCAAATATCCAGTGACGAAACTTCTTCGTCGCTGGTACTTCAAATATCCAGCGACGAAACAACTTCGTCACTGGTCGTCGCTACTTTAGCTACGAGAATGACTCGTCGCTAAAAGAGTTCTCAGTACTATATCCTAACATTCCCCCTCTTACTGAGATACTCAAAGCCCTCTCTTACTCCATGCCCACTAACTTCTTTCCCATTTCATAGACTTCCTTCAATGCTGCTTTGGTTAACATATCAGCAGCTTGTTCTTCTGTAGGTACAAACACAAATTCAACTTCTTTTTCCGCAACCAAATCTCGAACAAAATGCCACTGAATTTTAATGTGTTTAGTGCGCTTATGCAAAATAGGATTTTTACTAAGTGCAATGGAAGACATATTATCACTTAGTATTTCCATGCATTCTTTTTCCACTCCAACCTCCGATAGAAATTCTTTAATCCACACAGCATTCTTCGCAGCATGACATGCAGCCATATACTCGGCCTCAATAGATGAAAGTGCCACAGTAGGTTGCAAACGGGAATTCCACGAGATAGCTCCCCCTGTAAGTAAAAACACATATCCTGAAGTAGACCTTTCTGTATCATGGTCCCCTCCATAGTCGGCATCACAATATCCATAACAATTCAAGCTCTCACCTTTCTTGTAAACAATTCCAAGACTAAGTGCTCCAGCCAAATATCTAAAGATTCTCTTCACTGCCTCCAAATGTATTTTTTAAACCTTTCTAGTACCTCTTTTGCATATTGCTCTTGGCTCAACTTAATGTCTCCGTTCCCCCTCCTCTGAATCTGAATTCCCACAATGTATTGTGCATCCCCTAAATCTGTAATTCTAAAGTGCTTTCGAAATTCAATTTTTAATTCTCCAAGTAACTCTAAGTTGTGAGAGATGGAAATAAAGTCATCGACGTATACACTAAATATTATCATGTCCCAACCTTCTCCCCGAATATACACTCCACAATCTGCAGTAAGCCTCTTAAATCCCAAAATTAATAAAACTTTGTGAAGTTTATGGTTCCATGTTCTTGGTGCCTGCTTCAAACCATACAAAGCCTTCCACAACCTCCATACCTTACCATTCTTTCCAGGAACTCCTTCTGGAATTTTCATATACACCTCCTCCTCCAATTCACCATTTAAAAAGGCCGTCTCTACATCCATCTGTTGGATGTGCATTCCTCCCGCCGCCGCCATTGCAATAATTGCGCACAATGAATCGAACTTAACTACAGGAGCAAATGCCTCCGAATAGTCAATACCTTCCTACTGTTGGAAGCCTTTACATACCAACCGTGCCTTACACTTAAGATTTTCTCCTGAAGCTCCCGTCTTTGTCTTAAAAACCCACTTTGAGTCTATCGCTTTCTTACCAACCGGTAAATCTACCTTTTCAAAACACCTATTTGATTTTACATAATTAAATTCTTTGATAAACGTCGGTTTCCACTTCTCCTCCCATTCGTCCGAGTCTCGAGTCTCTTGATAAGATTGGGGATCCGCCGGATAATTTTCTGTAATTACCTTTCATAAGAGAAAAGATAGCGCCCTTCCTTCTCTAATTTCAGAAATTGCCCTCTAGTAGCTATTTTGTTTTTTATATGATTGTCCAGGTGAGAATCGTTCCGGTGCCTTCCCTTTTGTGGATCTCTTACTTCTCCGTACGTCTTCTGCAAATTCTTTATCTGAATCACTGCTTTCAATCTTGTCATCATCCTCCTTCTCTAGGGGTGTCTCTTTTGATATCACGTTGTCAGTGCCGGTGGATGATTCTCTGATGACCTTGTCTCCTTGTGATGCGGTGCCGCTAAGCTTAGGTGTCGAAACTTTCTCTAAAGGTTTCTCTACAAATCGCACCTTTTTCTTCGTCCCAACCTCTATCAAAACTTCGTCCTCTTCCTCTTCCTCTCCAGTGAACTTCTCATAATGACTCTCCTTCTCATAATCTTGAGCTCGTTTGGACTCATTAGCTCCTTTCACCATCGATTCCAAGTTCTCATTAAACTCCACATTTCTAGACTCTTTAACCCTCCTAGTAACTGGGTTGTAAATCCTATACTGCATTGAGTTCTCACTATATCCCACAAAGTATCCTTCCCATGACCGTGCAGCAAACTTTCCCTCCCGATTTCTTTTCTCTATGTATCCCATAGCCTCACATCCCCAAATCCTTAAGTGTTTTACCGTAGATATTTGTCCACTCCAAAGTTCCTCCGGTGTTTTGTTGCCAAAAACAAAGTTTGTTCTCCTGTTGGTAATATGGTTAGCTGCCCTGATTGCTTCTCCCCAAAGACGATGTGTGAGTTTCGTCGTATGGAGCATTGCTCACACCATCTCTTGCAATATCTGGTTCTTCCTTTCAGCAATTCCATTTGGTTGTGGGGAATAAGAAGCCGTGAACTGGTGCTTAATCCCCTTCTCTTTACAATAATCAGCGAAAGCAAGAAATTCACCTCCGCGGTCCGAGCGTACCGCCTTTTCCTGCCTCCCACTTTCCCTCTTAGCCATAACCACAAAGTCTTTAAATGTTTCAAGAGCGTCTGACTTAGCTTTTAAAAGATATACCCATGTCTTCCTGCTGAAATCATCAACTATCACCATAATGTATTTATTTTTTCCAATGGTTTCTAGATGTGTGTCCCCACAAAGATCTACATGGACTAGATCTAGAGGGTCATTCGCTTTGAATTGCAAATATTTCACCGGATGAGGCTTCCTTTTATGCTTCCCTTTTGTGCATCCAACACATCGAATAACCTTCTCTCATGTTGCCACATCTAGTCCTCGAACCGCCCCATAACGAATCATCTCCTTAATGTTACTCTGTGAAGTGTGACACATACGATGGTGCCACAACGTGAGGTCCTCCTTGTTGACCTCTGCTAAATGGAGATGACCTTCTTCATCCGCCGTCCTATTTTCAGGTTTTCTCCAAATCAACCTACTTTGCATATTTTCAGTCACAATGCCTTCTGCAAATGGCCCTGCTTTACTACTCAAAATGATTCTACCTCCTTCCAAGCATGTGGCTCTTCCTCCTTTCTTTTGAAGTTGTGGGACACTTAAGAGATTAATGCACCCCCTCGGATTATAAAGCACATTGTTAAAGCGTACTCTATTGACTCTAGTTTTCTCTTCCCTATCTTGTGTCAGTAGATCCAACCGTACTGTTCCCACTGTATCGATGACCATCGTCGAACCATTAGCCACTATGATGGATTTTGGTATAGTGAGTTTTCTAATGTCACTGAATAGTCCTAGGTCTGAACACATGTGATGTGTAGCACCTGAATCTATGATCCAACTGTAAAATTTTCACTTACTCTCCTTGCCTTGTGTGTGAAATAGGATATCCTCCTTCTTTTCCTCTGATTCCTCGATAAGTGAAACGAAAAATTCTTGATCCTGTCCCATTGGCCCATCCCCAACAAAATCTTCTCTACCAGATGAACCAATTCCTCCACTTCCTCCGCCTCTAAACTGTCCCCCTCCGCGATTATTTCCCTTGTTTTAATAACAACCGCGACCAGTGTGTCCCCGTTTATGACAAACGTTACACTGCTTGCTTTTGTCTGGGCATTCAAAAGAGCCATGCCCAATCTCGTTACAATTGTAACAAGTCATCTGAGAGGTATCACGTTGATATGAGCCTCTCCCTGGGCCCTGTGACCTGCCTCCTCGTCCACGATGTCCACCTCCTCTCCCCCTAGATCCCCTAAAGCTGTAAGCTCCTCCGTCATCCTCCTCCTAATAACTCTGATAGGATGACCCCTTGTTTTCCTCTTTTGATGTTGCTTTCTCCTTCTCCATACTCTTCAAGTGATTGATAGCGTATGCCATTGTTGGTTTCTCTCGCCCCTTGATAACCTCTTTTGCTACCGCAAACTTGCTTGGAAGGCTCCTCATAAAGGTAAACAACCTTTCTTTTTCTGTAGGAAAGTTATTGAGTGAGTTAAGTTGTTCTATGATGACGTTAAACCTTTTAACTCCATCATCAATGGACTCATTCTCCTTCATTCTAAACCCAATATATTCTTCAACGAGATAATTTTCATTTGCCTCAATCCCTTTTTCAAAGGCATTTTGCAAAGCGGTACAACAATCAAAAGCCCTATCATGAGTTAGAAGGTGTTCATGCATAAAACTAGCACAACTTTGTATAAGTGCGGTAGAGGCCGCCATATGTTTCTTGTCCCACTTATGTGCTCCGGTTGGATCCACGGAAGGATCCGGTCGTGTTTCTTCCCCGATAACGATGTCCCAAAGTTTTTTCGGTGTGAATGCTCCTCGAATGTATCTCTTCCAAATTGCATAGTTTGAACCCGTGAAGACGATGGTTTTATTAACACTTTAAAATCATCATCTTCGCTCTCCTTCTCTTTTGTAACAGAGTTACAGAGTTGAGTACTTAGTAGCTAGTAACTAGGCTGCTACAGTTGCGGTGTCGGAGCAGCGCAACGCCGATTCCAGACCAGCGCAACAAAGCAGCATAGCAACTTAGCGGCGTAGCAACTAAGTAGCGTAGCAGCATAGCAGCGCAGTATGTGTGTGGACTACCGAGCGCTAAACAAGTTAACGGTGAAGAATGCGCACCCATTACCGAGAATAGATGAATTGTTGGATCAACTTCGAGGTGCTAAATATTTCTCGAAGATAGATTTGCGGAGCGGTTATCACCATATCAGAAATGCCGAGGAGGATGTGGAAAAGACGACGTTTAGAACTCGGTATGGCCATTTTCAGTTTCGGGTGATGCTGTTCGGGTTGACTAATGCATCGGCGACTTTTATGCATCTGATGAACTCCATCTTTCGACAATATCTGGATGCGTTTGTAATCGTCTTTCTAGACGACATCTTGGTGTATAGCCGAACGCTGGAGGATCATATGAATCATCTACAGACGGTCCTACAAGTCTTTCGGGAAAACAAGTTGTATGCAAAGAGGAGTAAATGTGACTTCTTGAAGGAGAGAATTGATTTTCTAGGCCATGTGGTGAGCCGGGACGAAATCGCAGTGGATCCGAACAAAACAATGGTAATGAAGGAATGGCCGCAGCCGGCGAATATTACAGAACTACGAAGCTTTCTAAGATTACTCTCCTAGTATCAACGTTTTGTCGAAGGTTTCGCAAAAAATGCTGCACCACTCACGGAATTACTCAAGAATGACGTGCCCTATGAGTGGAAAACGGCGCAAGGGGCATCGTTTAACACGCTAAAGGAGCGGTTGGTTACCACCCCTGTGTTAGCTGTTCCCGACCCGGACTTACCTTGGACAATAATCACAAATGCCAACGATACGGCTATTGGAGCAATCCTTATGCAGGATCAAGGAAATGGCCTACAGCCCATTGCCTACGACAGTCGAAAACTAAAGGCAGCGGAGCTTAACTGGGCCACCCATGAAAAAGAGACAATTGCGATCATCAATGCGGTGGAGGTTTGGAAATGTTACGTTCAAGGGAAGCGGATCACAGTCATCACGGATCATCACGCCCTACAGTACCTACAAACACAGCCGAAGTTGTCTACGAAACAAGTGAGGTGGATGACATTTCTTCAGACCTTCGAGCTTGAACTAGTTATTGAGTATAAGTCGGGCAAGACGAACCCGGCGGATGCGCTGTCAAGAAGACCCGGAGTCGCTGCGCCAGCGGCGAAGCAACGATCTCACACATCGCATGATGTCAATGGAAGCTCTGCGAAGACAAACACCGCAACGTCGGACGCAGCGCAGGATCCGATGCTCAGCCCAGTCACCAGTACAGTGCAAGTGGACAAGCAGTGGTTAAGTAGGATCAAAGTCGCTTACGACGAAGACGAGACAATGAAGGAACTCATTAAACGGAAGGTATTTATTCGAACCGCTAATGGTATGTGGCGGTACAGACCGAGTCAAACAACTCGACTTTATGTTCCGACAAATCCGAAGTTACATCATGTAATACTTAAAATGAGTCACGACGAGCCACTCAATGGACATTTTGGGCGGGATAAAAAGACCGCACGTGTCGCTGAGGCGTATTATTGGCCAAACATGACTCGCGATATTGCGGAGTATGTTTGGACGTATGAGTCGTGTAATAGGAATAAATTAGAATCGCGACACCAAGGTCTGTTACAGCCCCTCCCGATACCATCTGTTCCTTGGGAGGCGATCTCGATGGATTTCATCATGGCTCTCCTGATGACTAAGGAGGACTATGACTGAATCTTCGTCGTCGTGGACTATCTTACAAAAATGGCTCATTTCCTACCCACGTCAACTTCAGCCACTGCGCGGGATGTCGCGCACTTGTTCTTTCGGGAGATATATCGCCATCATGGACTTCCAAAGAAGATCGTCAGCGACCGAGATCAGAAATTTGTGAGCCAGTTTTGGAGAAACCTATTTGAGCTTTGTGGCACACAGTTGGCCATGTCCACAACTTATCACCCTCAGACTGATGGTCAGGCTGAAAGGGTGAATCAGACTTTGGAGGAGGCTTTGCGAGCGTACGTCTCAGTCCACCAAACGGATTGGGTGAAACATTTAACGGCGATAGAGGTGGCGTACAACAGTGCGGTACACTCGTCCACGAATGCTACGCCCTTCTCCCTCAATGGTCGACAGCCCACCCTACCCCAAAATCTATTGGTGGCAAACTGTCCTACACCCGCAGCTCTGGATTTTGCCCAAACGCTGCAAGGGAACCTGGAAAAAGCCACAAAGGCGCTCCAGTTGACCAAGGATCGCCAAAAGTTGCAAGCCGACACTCATCAGAAAAACGTCGTTTTCAGCGTGGGTGATAAGGTCCGCCTTAATATGGTAAATTTATCCTTGCCGGTTGCACTCTCGAGGAAATTAGCATCGAAATTCATGCACACGTTCACAGTTCTTTCGCGGGTGGGAGAGGTGGAATATAAGTTGGATATCTCCGACGACTGGCATATCCACAAAGTGTTCCATGTTTCCCTTCTCAAACCATTTCGCGATCCAGATTCAATATTTCCTGGTCGACGACAAAATGCTCCTTTACCGTCCGTCAACGGTACTTCGGATGAATATGAGGTGGAAGAGATCCTTCAGTCGCAGCGCTCTCGGGATTCCACCTCCACCCAAAATTTGGTGCGTTGGAAAGGCTACGGAGCTGAGGACGACTCTTGGGTGGACGAGGAGGATCTACATTCGCCTGAGTTGCTGAGCCGATTTCAGCAGAGTGCGGACACTCGGCTTCACCGGAGGGGCAATTGCAGCAGCCATGGAAAAAGATTGAATCGCACCTTCGCAACCATTGCAATAATATTGGGGACGCGGCGAAGAAACGCAGCGGCGATGTTACCACACTACAGCGCTACAGCTACGCAGCCATCGCAGCGCAGCACGGTCACGATATCGCCAGATGATCGCAGCGCCACCGCTGCGCTCACAGGAAGGCGCAACAGCGCAATTGTGTTCCACCACGTTGGTGACAACGAACCCTCGAGTTCGCCGCAGCAACGCAGTTTTACAAATATTGGACCCCGCGATACCCTCGCACGCTGCGACGCTTCGCAAAGTCCAAATGTGAAACCCTCAACCCTCTTTGATAAAGTCGCCATCCGCCCTCGCGACCAAACCAGTATAGGCAGTTTAGAGAGTGTTTCCCTCCGCACAGCCACCTTACCATCGCTTCTGGAATTCCGTGAATTGTCATACACGACGGTATCCATGGCGTCGTCATCTTCCCCACTACCAAAAAAAAGGAGACTGGTACGGGTGGGGCAAGAGGATGTGCCCCCTATTGATAGATTGTTAGTGGCAGCAGAGGCCATGGTAGAGGCAGATCGGAGAAGAGAGGTAGAAGCAAAGCTGAAACCAGAAGAAATTGCCAGTAGCGAGGTAGGGCCGGTAGAAACCAGTGGATGGGAGGGGTCGGAAAACTCACAAGACCCCGAATACACCCCAAACCGGGAAGGGGATCACGAATATAAGGAGCTCTCGCAGGCGGAGGAACCAGAACGAGATCCAACGCCTCCGCCAATTGAGGAGCGCGCCTCGGATCTGGAGGTGATGTGGGACCCCAACAAGGAGAGTACCGCAGACGAGCAGTCCTGTGAAAGCGCGTAAAAGAGAGCGAAAGCACAATACCCCAGTGGAGAGGATGTGTTTCTCCTTCGGGAAAGTCAAAGGGAGACGTCCGAGGAGAGTGAACAGGGAGAGGAAATTCCCGATTACCTCTTTCCACTCCTTGTCGACACACGGCATCCGGATCTCACCTTCAGTTTCGCGAAGCGCTTCTATTGGGATCCAACGGAGTGGCCTGAGGAGTGGCGTACGGGAAAGCCTTGGGATCCTATCTTTATCCCCGCCAACGTACCGTCCCACCCGGCTTGGAATTTTATGAGGACAAAGGACCTCGGGAACAACCACAAGGGTTATGTGCAGCTAAACCCTCATGCCTTTTCGTTTGTGGAAGTAGTTGAGGCTAACTACCGGTACAAGGTGGATGTTTCCAGGTTGCTTTGCCATTATCACCCGTGGGATGTCCGCCTCTATGATATCATCTCTCGGGCAGAGGTTACACCTGAGGTACGGGCACTCAAGCTGGCCCGGAAGAACGCTCTGCAGGGGGCTCGAGCGGCCAAGAAACATACGTCCTTCAAGCTAACGAACGTACCCCGATGGGAACTGGTTGAAGAAGAGGCGGAAGAGGAACAGCAACTTGCAGAACCCGAAGCGCCCCATATTCCGACACCCGAGGAGCCTGTAACGGCAACCATTCCGCCGCAACCCGAGGGACCAGAGGCTGTACCGGAGGAAGGGGCGGACCAGGTACGGGAGCGAATCACTCGGAGACAATTGGGAGCGGCGGACCATCGTATTGCGCTGCTGGAGACAAGATGTGAGCAGCTCCAAAACCAACTCTACACCCTAGAACAAGAATTCGAAGAGTACCGTGGAGAGACGTACGACATACTCCAGCAATTGCAGTTTCCCCGAGTCAGTATGGTTCAGCGGGACGCTGAAGCCCTAGTGGGAGGCACTGTAACAGGGTTACAGAGTTGAGTACTTAGTAGCTAGTAACTAGGCTGCTACAGTTGCGGTGTCAGAGCAGCGCAGCTCCGATTCCAGACCAGCGCAACATAGCAGCGTAGCAACATAGCAACGTAGCAACTTAGCGGCGTAGCAACTAAGTAGTGTAGCAACTTAGCGGCGTAGCAACTAAGTAGCGTAGCAGCATAGCAAGGCAGTGTAGGAGCGCAACATAGCATCGCAGCGTAGCAGTATAGCAACGCCGCGGAATGTAGTTTGAATTTTATAGTTCTAGAAGGATGTCTTGAGATTGATCTAGGAAGACCTTGAAGGTCCACGTGTGCACCTGTACAGTACAAGAGTGACTAGCAGCTAGTGAGTTTAAATAGTCAGGCAGACTTAGTTAAGGGACAGATTCTTCGAGTAGACCTTCGCAGCGAGCGCTGGATGTTGTAATCTTCTCCTGAGTAATAAAGTGCTACTCTTTGTCTTTGTGGTGTGAACTTGTTGTTGCTACGAGGAGGTTCTGGGTATCTTCTGCTGTGCACTGTGGCATTTTGTCTCTTTTACATCTTCCTCATAAAGTTTAGATTTCCCCTTCTTTTTCTTTATTTTCTTAGAGTTGCGTGAGTCTCCACTTACTCCTCCATCTCCATCATCTTCTTGTGTTTTGAGAAACTCTTGAAAGTGTTGAAACAGTCCTTCGTCCATCTTCACATTTTTCTCCCCCCATTTGTCATACTCATCATATTGTGTCCTTGTAACTCCTCCTCCACTAACTCCCCCACTAGCTCCTCCACTAGGTTCCGCTGGGGATTTCCCTTTCTCCGCCATACCGGCAAGTGTTGCCAGTAACCCGCTCTGATACCAATTGAAAGATTACAAACCAATTAAAATACACACACAACAATGGTATTCCTCCAAAAACATTCAATATATTAAGCACAATGCAAATACAACTTCTTTTCTTCCTTTCTTTTACTTGTGACCTTTCTACGCCTCCTTAACAAGCTACTCCTCCAAAAGATAATAGGCTGAGTGCGCTCCTTTCCTCGTACTTTAATGACCGTACAGAGGAAAAAGGCCGGGGAATCCTTGGTAAGATAAAAGGGGTGCATGTGAAGCACATGAGCTTGACAAAGTTGACTCGACTTGAACAACATGGTACGACTAGGAAAGTCAACCGCGAACCAAATTGAATCATACGGTACGACTTGAACTTACGTGAACTGAAACTACCAAACAATTTCCACGTCACTTCTATAGTACTATTCAAACATACGTGAAACGAAATGAACATTTTATTTCTACGTCACTTCAAATATCCAGTGACGAAACTTCTTCGTCGCTGGTACTTCAAATATCCAGCGACGAAACAACTTCGTCGCTGGTCGTCGCTACTTTAGCTACGAGAATGACTCGTCGCTAAAAGAGTTCTCAGTACCATATCCTAACATATACTAGACCAATATATCGATTATCTCTAGGTCAATAAAAGGTACATATCGGTTATCAGCAAATGGCTACCAATACACAATACTACTTTTTAGTGTTAGTAACATTCATTTAGTAGAGGCTCATTTTGGCCCAAAATCATAAATTAATGTTATTACCATTAACATATTACTATGGAAAGTTTCCATTTAGTGTTAACCATTTTGCATAATGTTCGTAAAAATTAGCTTTTAGTACGCATGTCCTTTTTAGTTCAAAACGTCCACGTGACATTCCATTTCTACAAAGCTAAGTGCGCTCATGTAGATTTAAGATTCAAAGCTATATTTCCATTCCTATAAGCCGTCGGAAAGAGCTAGAACAACACTAAATATAAACCATAAAATAGCGTTAAGTAATCGGAAATAATGTTTAGTTTTACTTTAATTTATATGTTTTGTACAATTTCCAAAGCCCAAAAGTACGTATTGCCGAGAATGTTTTCAGGGTGGTACAATTGGACTTTAATTAGTGTTGAGGGCAACTCAGCGTAGTCCGCCACAAAGTCGACACACAAATCGTCTTTAAGTACCGAAATTATTTTAATTATTTTTACACATACATAAAATGGTGTTATTAACACTAAATTGGCGTTTACACTTTTTAACACTAGTAAGAATGAGTGGTGTAGTGTTGTGTATCAAGAGCCTCTTTTCGATAATCAATACATAGGTTTTTTTGGCATATCGATAATCGATATATCCGTCAAGTATGTCGATACTGCTAATATCGCGATTAAATTACGATTTATACTCACTCCCATAGTTTTCAGTTCCCCATCCAACCTGATGGGCATTCTTCTGCTAAGGGCCCCCCATAGCTCGGGATATTTGTGACCCGTTCTCTTGCTTTCTGCTCTTCAGACGGATTTGTCCTACATGGAAGACCTCCTCATTCTACCTAACCTAAAATTGGCCTTTGCTCTTCTGACGAGTTTCACCCACCACCTCTCCTACCTCCCACACATTTCCGCTCCCAACCCTATTTCTCTTTGGCGTCATAGGGGTCATCCACACTTCATTGGTTCGTAGGGCTTTCGATCCCAAGTTCGGGCTTACGGCTCACATTCAATTATCCCTTCGTGTCTCTACATGAGAGTTGGGTTTAATATCTACGACATGTGTGGCGGGCACTACCTACGCCTACGCCTATGCGTGTCTAAGCTTTAGTTTCTAATGAGGTTGTCACCACGATTTAGTATGGGCTTCTCGATGCACTGCCCTTCGATTCTTCACTTGCATGCTTTCTCTCCTACACAGATTTCAACCTGTTGATAAGACCTATTCTCCACCCTAGGTTTCACGTTTTCGCAATTCGCCACTAGCCTCAGGTTCAAGTTTGCCCTCCCTCGTCCACCTGTGCGCAATTCTCCTATTTGCTCGTGCGACGCTGTCCTTCAACCAAATGGCGTCCATTTTCTACCATTGGGGAGAGTTGATTCAAACCTATGACACTATCGGCTGTACTACTATCACAAAAAAAAATGAGTGGGGATAGTTTTTTTGTTAGGTAGATTATTCCACAGCGACGGATTGATATTGTTTCGCTCGATTGTGACCGATGTATTTATGACGTCGTTGTTTCATACACTGCCTCTGTTACAATTGTTCGTTGAGTAGCTGCTCGTAACGGGCTCGAAAGAAGGATCGTGAGTGTACACGTTGTGATGCCGCTGATGGTTTATATGTTGACAGTGGAGGTAAACTGGTTGTTGAGGAGTTCCTTTGGATGAGTTCCTCAATACTTGTGGTCAGCGTTCTTTTGAAAGTTGGGGCCTTGAGGGCCCCTCGTGCTTTTGTCCTAATGTCTTTGTGTAGTCAACATTTGCCAATGGGTCTACAATGAGTGTCGACTTCTGTCCCTTTCAATCAACCATTCGTGCTATGGGTTATCGACCTTAGCGTGCTCCACCATGCCTAGGGGATTTAAGGGATGCGTATAGTAGATTTTTATCTGTCGTTAAGTTAGGTGAGGTGATTTTTTTTTTTGGGTACACTCTTTTTCTGCTTTTTTTTGTGTGCACATTCGTCTTTCTTTTGTTGTATTGAGATAATCTACTATTACTCTTCGCTATAAATGTCTTATGATTTTCAATAACTCCATTTAATTGCCCCATGGGAAACCATGTTTTACAACACTATGTTCTGTGGATTATTTCGTTAATTCGTTATTGCTGATTATTCGATAACTAGGATAGTGATGGTCGGGGCAGATACCGACATTCGACGTTCATTTCATTTTCAACTAAACTATTCATTTCCAAAATTCAGGTAATATACTTGTCGAGTACTATCTTCCCCAGTAGAGGTCAGTTTCTCCTGTACCCGATACAACTTAGCCCAGTCTGAGACCAACCGTTCAAACCAAATTAAACCGCAATAGTGAGGTTTCAGTATGAGAAGTTCATTAACAGTTAGAACCAATTTCATCCCATCTGCACAGTGACAAAAGCCAAATGGTTTTGTTTGACACTCCCACCCAGTTAAGATGTACGGGTTTACAGTGAATGAGACATGAGGAAAGTAGAAGTGCAACCATGGTTGCACACGAAGAGAGAAGGTGTGGTAAAAGGGTGAACCCAGCCGGTGTGCAATAGCAGTCAAAGGATGTATGCTAAAACCAAACACTGCGACAGAGTCTAGCCATTCACCTCAGCCACTTGAACCACTCTGTATGCTTAGAACATTTGATTACCAGTTTTAAACCAATTATCCGGTTTGACACAAATAGTGACAGAACTGGACCAGATCATGTCCAAGTAATACCGAGTACAATCAGCTGGCAATCAACGCCATATTCATCAGCATTCTGTTTCCACCTGCTCTTCACACAGTTCGAACCAACTCACTAATGCGTGGACACATCAATAGTTCTTTAAAACCACCAAAATAAACCAAACACGGGACTAGTACCAAGTGAACAGCTGTTCATCACCCCCCTATTTGTCGACATCCTGTTCTCATCCACTTTTTACACTGGACCACTTAGCGTTTCAGAATTCACTAATAGAGACCATGAATTGATATTTTTCAACTCTCTTTCCAGCCCCCATAAACAACAACACTAAAAAATAATATACCTAGCAGCTCAAAAATAAGCTATACTTGAAGCTGCAACGGTAAGCACTCTTAACTAAAATGCTATTCACTGCAAAACTTCTGGTCCTCTTAGAAGGATGTGCAATATCACACAAAGTAGGAAAATCAATGTTTAGACCACAAAGTCCCGGCAACATATCGCCCAGTAGAATAAGTACATCTTCCATTTCCACTGCTGCCTAATAACATGAGGTCCACTAGGATACAAATCAAAATGTGCCCCACATGCCAAATTAAAGTGCAAACATCTCTTTGTAACATCAGCTAAACTTCGACCGGTTTATTGTCTTTCAGGTATAAACACATCACTGTCCAGCTGTGTAATAATAGTCGAGAAAAGGTAGGGGACAAGGTTATTTTTAATTGGTTTTTGAAAATGATATCGACCTTAAGGACACACAATACATAGGCCTTATAGCCATACGGTCATTGGTTACTCGCTACCCATATTTCCAGATTCAGTGATTAGTCCTGACTACATTTATCTTTATTAGTTCCATGTTTGTCTTGCACTTTAAATCAACGTTTCTCTGTGCGCAAATGTCCAATCTGAAGGTAAGGGTCTTAGCTTTCCGTCGCAACCATCAAACTGATAATCCCACAAATGCAGGTGGAAAAATGAAACTAATGGACAGAAAAAACATAAACCCAGTGCAATTCACCACCTCTCCCCACCATTTCCATCAGTGAACCTACAGACGTGAATATTTAGGAGAAGTCAACACAGTTCACTCAACAACTGAACAAAATGGGACAAAATGCTTCATTACTTGTCAACCTTTCACATTGTGGCAACTATGACAGGCAAATTTTAGATGCTTTGATTTCAGCACCATTCTTGAATCAACTTTCATGCAAAAATGCAGCCCTAAAGAGACTCGCCTTTTTCTTCAGCTGAAGTAACAGCCTTTTTTGAAAGAAAAGCTTACAACAGAAAAGCGCCTTTGCAACATCATAACCAGGGGATTACAAAAACAAATATCTCCTTGCTACAAAGTTATATGTCCTGAACTGAGAGACCTGAGCACAACACAAAAACGACAAAAGACAAACAGTCATCAGAATCCACGGTAATACCAGTAAAAAACTCCTGAAACTTTATCAAACACTGTTACAATAGAATTGCCTTGTTTGAGGAAGTCGACAAACAAATAAACTAATTCATCTGTCGGGTGTATTTGATGCAACTTTGCCACTACATTTATAGCAGGTTTTAAATCATAAACCGACCATGAGTACCAACATGAAACTAAATCATCCGGTGTAAACTAGGGGAAAACCATAACCCGATCACATCTTAAACTGCCTGGTTTTTAGGAAGTGCTAGTGTTGTGAAAAGGGCAATGGCATATGAGTGAAAACATGGAAAACTAAAAATGCATGTCAATAAGGAACAATCTTAGCATGGACGGGAAAAGGACAACCGGACATGGGCAGCAAATCTAAACATGGGCCGGAAAAGTACATCAGGAATATCACAGACACTGCTTGCAGCTACTTGATCACCTTCAACCAGAAAACTCTTTTCCCCTATGCAAAAAGTATAGATATCACCAATAAACTAGGGTTGCATGGTCAATAAAAGCCAATGCCCAGCATGTTCAATAACAAGGAACAGGAAAAAAAATGATTACCATGTGATTTAGGAACTTATGAGGTGATTACATACAATCAATTACTGGCATTACCGGCAAACAAACGCAGTAAACGTAAAAAATGAAGGATATGTACATTTTCTTGTACAATTAGTGCAATAACTGGCCAGCACCACAAATGGAGTGACTGCAAATGAGTAGTTACCCTATTAAAGAGCAAAGCAAGGAACAAACCTGGTGGCAAAGACTGTTTGAGCTTGTCCGCCTTGTCAGTATCTGTGACGCATAAAGTGTACAAATACTTTTTGCAACGAACTTTGAATTTCACCACATCTCCCGTCTTCTTAATCTTAACAGCTGCAAAAATAGAAAAGCTCTGCATAAAATCAGTTGTGCCTTCGATGTCTAAGGCAACCAGGCAAATTAGAGAGGGAGAGAGGGAGGGAGGGAAGGAGGGAACGCGAGAGGAAGGAAGGGAGAGGAGGAAGGTGTAACAGAGTTAAATTCATTAAAAACGAGATCTACAGTTTTACTTTCAAGTTTTCAACCAACATTTTACATTTTTTATCAGGTTTGGTAACAAAATTTGGTAGGTATGATCTTCCTCATATGTGATTGATTGCAGAATATTTATTAATACGAAAATTTGAGGAAGCCATATTCCCTTCCACAACAATTGTTAACTGGCATAAAAAACCTGAACCCTAATGCATACCCTAACGCAAAAAAGGGCCAAAAATAGGCACTCTTTATACCTTAACCAGCAGAAGAGAAAAACATATGCAACTCTTACATGTAAAAAATGTTACGTATACAATATAATGGAACAATGGTCAAAACTTGGCCAAAAAAAAGCAGAAAAGAAAATGAAGACACTAAAAAACTCCAATATTAAACCATTGATGATAACCATACGTGAACTAACGTTTTTCGTTATGTATTAATGCAAAAAAATAATGATGACAGTTCAAATGAAGCTAACCAACCACCTTTCAAACAAACCCTAAACTGATCATTCCTAGATACTTCTTTGGAAGTACAAAGTGGGCAACAATATTAGAAAAAGTACACAATCGATAAGAAAAAGTACAGTGGAAAGGAGCTTACATCTGGCATCCTTCCGCCTGGCAGTCAGGAGAAAGTCCTTAATCTCATGAATTTGCTTCGGCTGTTGTTCAACCACACAAAACAACAACCGGAAGTCAGCAAAAGGTCAACAAAGCATACACATCCTGAACCAATTTCAGCCTAAAACTTGAGCCTAAACCCTAGAAACTTAAAACCTGCAGCCATAAAACTTAAAACCTAAAATCGGAAACCTATAACATAAAACCTAAAAGCTAAAACCTAAAAACTTAAAGCTATAGCTTCTTAAGACGAAAAAAATGGTTGTGAAAATAGCTTAAAAGTATATTATTGACAAACTCTGTAATTCATCAATTCGTCAAAAATTTGGATACTTCATCGCTAAGGACATCTAGTTGATTGAAACTTAAATAAAAGTTAGCAAATTCCAAATTCGACATACCATGGTTACAAGCTTTTTCAAGGCAAGGGGCGCTGATGGAGGAAGGTCCAGAAACCCTAAACGCCGAAAGAGAACGACAGCTGATCACACTATACAAATATAGTGGAACGCCTGAGCGACACGGACCGTCCGATCGGAAAAGGTAATTGATGTGGAGGCCATTTTGACGTTAGACGACGACCCCTTTTCTAGTTCATATATAAATTTCAAATGTTTTTGCGGGTTCGTGCAACATTGCATAAACGTACATAAAAAGACAGATGACAGCATTTCGTACATCTAAGAAGTACGATATGGTAAAATGCATCTTCTAAAGGCACTTTCCCCTGTAGCCGAAACTTAGTCCCGTTAATTTGTTTTTTAGGGAAGATGATTCGTACTACTTCCAAAGTGTTCCGCTGTAACGCAATGAGTCGTTACTTTAAATTGTGAGGGATGTAGACGTGGGTGTAATTTGTGACGGTTGTAGACGATAGTGTTGGGTATCGAGGACCATTTGCCGATATTCAATATATATCGAATTTCAGATACCCGATATTAAATATATCGAAGAATGAAAATATCGCAATACATTACCGATATATCTCCAATATATCGTATTGCCAATATATCGAAGCATAAAAAAAAACAAAAAAAAAATTGACAGGTCATCCAAGTCACGTGCCTTCAAACAAAGTGACCGTAAAATCTTTGCCGAAAAGAAATACGGTTTTGAAAGTCTGCGGAGTGAAGGAGATCTTTGAGGTACATTGATACGGTACACTTGCGAAGTACAAGCACATAATACGAAAGTACGGATATCCATAAGAAAATGGTCGGTTTTCAATTTTTTGACGATTTTAGAGATTTGATCGTCAACTTAAGGAACCACTCAAATCAAAACACGTATGTAAAAACTTGTTTACAGACGTTACGCGATGACATAAATTTTTTTGTCCGTACCATTATATAATTGGTACTTTTTTGTCGGTTACATTTTGCGGCGTCTAACTTTAAGTCACGGAATGAAAATCACGTCGTGCGTGGCGTATCAGACAATATGTCTTTTTCGCTAAAATAACATATTATATAAAAATACAAAATATTAAATTTAGAAAATACTATATATCGCAATATATATCGCGATGATTTATGTTGGCCTCGGTACAATATATCGCGGATTTTGCTCGATCGATATTCGATATATCGAATATCGAAATTATCGCGATATGAATTTACCCGATACCCAACACTACACCGTGAATCGTTATTAGCCTTATGTACGCTATATCGGCACCCCAAAATTTTGACATTGATACCTAAATACAATGAATGAATATAATTTATCTTTGACGTTAATTATGGTTCTAGTAAATTAGCGTTAATCGTATGACCGTACTGGATTCATGAATAGTGTGGTGTACGGAAGTAGTTTGTTCGTACAACAGTGTACTTCGTTACCCAAATCCGACCGAAAATTGTGGTTAACTTATGTCGGTCGCATACAAAGCTGCGTTTAGAAAAAATAGTGGAGTCGAGTTTGTAAAATAGGCGTTCGCATACATTCAGACGTTCGTTTTTTTGACGTTTTTGTGTGTGATAGTGTGAACGGATAACATGTGCACATGCTAAAAACTGTCCATATTACGTAAACGTAGTGTTGCATACTTACACATGTTGATAGTCGCGGAAAGTTAAGTCTAATACGATGCCCTTTTTACTCTATTTGAGATCCTGCGAGATTAATAGAGTATATTTACACTATTAAAGGGTCAAAAGGAAACATAACGGTAATACCAGATCTTTAAACGAAAGAGACTTTTATTAGAGTTAAATTTGACTTTAAAATGGGTTATGTTTCACAAAACGACAACAAATTAGTGTCATATTGTGTAAATATTAGAGTGAAGTTACAGAATTTAAAACTGAAAAAACGCGGCGCCTTGAAACTGAGAATTGATAACAAACCAACGGCATATGCGGACAAAACAAAAAAAAAAGATTTTGTGGTCAGACAAATCCCAACCACATCCTCATTTCCTGGTGGCGGGCTTTTGAATCTCGCAGATCCATTTTTACACGACATCGCCATTTTTTGGGCAGGGTGCAGATCATCGCCCCGCCGCCTCACTTATGCTTGCAGCATCCAGTAATCTATACCTCTTTTTAGGGTTTACAGCAGTAGTAGGGTAGACTGTAATATGGCGAAACAACAAGGAAGTCCGAGCCAACATCGGCGCTATATTTTTCCGGGGTTATTAGGAAATCATTGGTAAGTGCGTAGCTCAGCATGCTTATTCATCTCTCTTACGCTCTCTACCTCCATATTCTTCCTCTTTCATTCTCTATCTCTTTATCCCTTAACCTCTCCCTCTACAAATTGTCCATCTCCCATATTTTTTCCCATTCCCTTTCCTTATTCTTCTCTCTCACTCTCTTCTTCCCACCCTCTCTCTCTTCCTCTTTCTGTCTCATATCCTTTTTCTATTTTTCTTTATGACTCGCCATTTCCCCATTTTACACTCTTTTTCGTTCTGTGTCTCTCTCAGTTCGTCTCTCACTACCTCATCGGTAATTCTTCCCTTCTTCCCTCTTAATTATTTGTTCATCTTCCACACTTGTTTCCCTCTCATCATTGCTCTCCATCCTGTTATCTAACTCTTTCAATCTATCATTTATCATTTTCCCGCACTTTTATCTCTAGTGCCCTCCCTGGATTTTTGACACTCCCTCTTCCACATTATATCTCCCTTCTCGCCCCTCCGCCTTATTTATCTCCCTGGTCGTTAGCCATCCAACATCATTTTGTCGTTATGTCTCCATATATTTCATTGCAATCTCCAAATATGACATTCTCCTTTAGTCTCTCTCTCTGTGTCCCTCTTTTTCACGTTATATTTGTCAAGCCCATATACCCCCTACTAACCCGTTATCTTTGTCTCTTTTTTGTATTTTAAATTGTCATCAATGATGAACTTATATCCGACGACCTGTTGTATTGGAGAGCACCCTACGGAAACATACGATCCTAGGGAAGAAGAAAATATCAGCTTAAAGGTATTGGACCGTACGAAAGAGCATGGAGTATACCGTGAGGAGCTTCTCATGGATCTATATTTGTCATCACAGATCGTTGATACTTAGTTAGTGTGTGTAAAATAGGAAGGTTTTAGAATTTTGTAAAGAGGATTTCCGAGCTAGAAGCATAAACGTTAAGAATTCAATACTATTTAGAGCTTTGTTGACTATTGTAGATTAATAGGCCTTAGATAATTTTTTTTTTAGTTTAACGTTGTAAAAAGAGTTTATCATGAAATATATAAATTTTCTACTTCTTTTCCCATTGTTGTTAATGAATCATTTTATTTGTGTCAACTTTTTATATATTTTTAATTAATTGTGTGTTTTTTTAATTGTTGTCATGTTGGTTCAATGACATTATCGCATTTATACTTATTAAATGTACTTGATATTTTTTCGTTTGTGAATCATCTGTATATGATGGAAATATGACTTCTTTTATTTTACTTCTCACCGCGAATCTTTCTTGATCTTTGCTTATAATGTTTAGATGTTTTTTCTGAAATCAAATTGTTGTGTTTGGTTTCATTTTTCACTACTGTTTTAATGGTTTTGGTCTAGCTAAATTGTTTTTTTTTTATATAGGAAAAAACCTCTTATTTGGTCATAAATATAATGATATCCATGTAATATGAAAACTGAAACTTCATGAACCAGCGACGAAACAACCTCGGCGTTGAAAGGCTAATCAAAGAGACAAAAACATAGTAACAAAGGCTTATATGATTTGAGTATAGCGACTTTAAACTTTTGCTTTGTCGGAGATGATGAGAAAATTGTTTTGTCGCTGGATTTCCGTCTAGCCACAAAACACCCTTAGTTTTCTCGGAGATGATGATGAAGCTGTTTCAATTTAGCAACGACACAGCCTCTACTTTGTCGGATATGATAAGAGGTTTTTTCCCCGCTGAATTTAAATCCAACGATGACAAATTCTTGTCGCTGAAAGGGCAACCATTAGTTAGTGCAATGAATATATTGTACAACTTATCAATTTCCGAGAAGGATGATGAACAAACGACGAAGCATAATCGTCGCTGATTAGGGTAGGATGTACATTGCAACAAAATATATAATTCCATATTAGAAGCACACTCAAATTTTGAACACGATATTAACAACATCTGAAGGTAGATACATAAGAATTTTTAAAAATATATCAAATTCCACGATATACAATACACGAGAACTTCATAAAAACCGAAATTATATTATCCCATAAAAAAACCATACACATACGAAATATGTTTTATCTTATGAAGTCAATGAATACTAGACTCCATGAACTGTCTACACTAGTTTGGCACAAGTTTAGCTGATATTCCCACTCTATAATTAAACTACCATTCCCAAACTAATATATAAAAACAAAAAACAATAGGCAAGTTATATAATATCTTTAAAACTTGTTGCGGCTCATCCCTTCCTCGTTGAAAATGTTATCTTGTTGACTGTCGGCATCTTCAAAATTTTGGAGGAATTCCCTTGCCCTCAGGCAAGGAGGTTCCACAACCTCGCCTTCGAAGTGGTTGCGATATTTGCTGATTATGCCTCGCAAATGTTGTGTGAGCATGTCTTCTTCCCACCTTCCGTCACGTAAAGACAAGCCACATTGAATCATTGCTTTTCTCGCATAACTCATCCCGTTTTTTTCTCTCATCGCATTAACCTCTCGGATAGAGTTCCTTGCCAATTTTACAAAAAATGCTTTACCGGGTCCAACCAATTTCTCGGACCATCCACGGCTCGAAGGTTTTGCCCATTGACCGTTCTTAATTCCTTTCGCCTTCCAACTGTCCCAAATGCGACTCCACACGTCCTTGATTTTAGAAATCACGCAAGAGTCGGCAAGTTGAACAAGATGGGTTGCATTAGATGAAAAATAGTGTAACGCGATGTTTTTGGCCTCTAGAACTCGCTCCAACTCATCGGACGTATTGTGACCACCGTAGTTGTCTAGGAAGAGATTTTTTTTATGTCCATCTCGATCCCCTTGGTAAGACCTTGCCCCTTCGACCCATTGTGGGAACACCGTTTTATCATTCCAACCCTTTGGACCGGTCTGGTAACAAACACCTGCAAATATATATAATAGGCAAAAAAAGGAAAAAAAACAACATTTTTTAGTGTTTGCTTACATTTACATTAGAGGGAAAGCAAGCTACGTATACCATGAGTAGCTTTTAGTAGGAGTCATTGTTTGAGATAAGAGAAGTTAGAGAGTTAAAAAACAAAAATTTCCTTATTTTGTAGTAAGAGAAGGGGAGAGGAGACGTGAGAGGATAAGGTAGAGAGATATAGATAAAAAATTGAAACACAAAAACATAGATGGAAAGAAATAGAGAAACCGTCATAAAACACAAAAAGACATCAAAAAAAAATGAAAACATTAAATGAGGAAGAAAAAACACACCCAGGACATTGTGCGATAAACCTTGTATCGGGAAATTTCTGCCAAGATTTGCAAAAAATATCATCGGGTTCTCGATACGAGCATTCACCCCTCCACTGATTCACACCATGAGAGTCATGGATTCACCTCCTCCAGCGACGTCAGCGTATTTCACCACATCATCCCCTCGAAACCCCAAAGTCTTTCCATTATCGATATTGACGATCATGTGAGTTTCATCCATGTTTTCCAAGAAGTCTTCGTTGAAATTTCTGGTATACATGCGCCGCCAAACCAAAAAAAACTTATTTC